>CABHPH010157368.1:0-21400 GCA_902168325.1 Peromyscus nudipes | reverse complement strand
TCAGTCATTAGTATTTTGACGTGTTAAAGAATAAGTTCATGCGATAGGCTCCTAGGAGCCTGTGGTGGTTGAAGCAGATGAGGAGTGGCCATTCCATATATACCATCTGTACCCCTACTGGTTACATATATGAGGAATTCAAATTCATCACATTGCAGTTACTTACAGTGTTTGTATTCATTACTGAACTATTCCAAATACCTACAATATGGAACCGACCTATATGGACGTTCTCTGTGTAACTTTTTTAAAGCTTCAGTATTGATGTTCATTGGATGAGTCCAGTTTGGCATCCCATTTTCCTCTCAAAGCTTCCTAATCTTGCACATTCTCAGCAGTTTTTGTTGTTGTTTTATGGAATCATGTCACTGTTCTGACTGGTGTCAAATGGTATAGCCTCACAGTATTAAACTGAATTTCTATGAAAACTAAGAATGTTGAACATTGACAAAATATTTATCAGCCATTTTAAATTTTCCTATTTAGAAATGCCCATTCAGGGGTGGAGGGATGGCTCAGCCATTAAATGCTAGTCTCACAACCAAAACTATATAAGAAATGTCTTTTAGTATGTTGTGTTTAACTTCTACAAATGGAGACTCATACATTTTAAAGATTAGTCTCCTATCTGATACACAGGTGGGAAAGAGTTTTATTTCCTCCACTTAGTGTTTCCTCTGGTGTATGGAAAATTTGTTAATTTCATCGAATCATTTTTGTCTATTTTGGGGAATATTTTCTACTCAAATCTGTTCAGAATGTCCTTGTTCCCTCAAAGTTTCCTATATCTTCTGAACAGTTTGAAAATTCTGGCCTTAATTATAGTAAGATTAAATTAAATGTGGATTAAAGTTGGGCTGATTTCTGTTTAGGGTAGAGATATGCATCTCTTTTCATTTTTCTACATGTGGACGTAGTTTTTCAGAATTATTCATTGATGACTGTCTTTTCTAGAATGACTGTTTTTGAGAGCTTTTCAACAATTATGTGTCACTGTAACTGTACGGGTTCATTTCAGTCATGTAATGAATTCGGTTGGTTTAAGCATCTGCTTTTGTGCCTGTACCATGCTGTTTTTCTTAATATGTCCTTGTAGTAAAATTATGAGCAGGTGTACTACCATGTTTTTCAGCTCCCATCTAAGTGGAATTTTCTAAAAAAGAAGCAAGCCTTGTATCGTTTGGTTTCAGAGACTTTCATTCAACCATACAGAAATCAAAATATTCATAGTGTAGCTATCTGTTGAAAATATTTAGACATTCTTTTGCTTAAAATCTGTAAAATATAATGTAAAAGCTATTTACATTAAGGATTCCACAAACTTAAGTATGTGGAACTGCATGTGCTTTTTTCCAAAACAATTTATTTATTTATCTATTTATTTATTTATTTATTTATTTATTTATTTATTTTCAAGACAGGATTTCTCTGTGTAGTCCTGGAACTCACTTGGTAGACCAGGCAGTCCTTGAACTCAGATATCAGACTGTCTCTGTTTCTGGAATGTGGTGATTAAAGCCATGTGCTGCCATGACTGGGCTAGCTCTATATCTATTTTTAATTTCACAAACTACACTTAAATACCTTTCATATTATAATATTTCTCCTGGAACCAGGTTATCCAGGACATCAGGTGTATCATTCATTTTTCTTTGTATATTTACTGTCCTATCAAATAGCACTATATTGTCCATGTCAACCATCAAACATATTTCATAACTCAAAGAAAAATCTAAAAGATGCTGCATCCCTGTATTTATTTCCATCTCTACATAATCTTATCCTTTTTGTTATTTTAAGTTCACTTATTATCTTCTCACAAGATGTGAAAATTGCATTCTGTCTTTCTTATATATGTGCATGCTGCTTGTCAGTTCTATAGTATTCCCTTTTTTTGTCTCCTTTTACACTTGCCAAATAATCATCATGGAATATTTGGGAGCCAATTTTTTGCTTTTCAGCATGTTCAACATGTGGAGCCTCATCCTCTGACTTTGATGTGTTCCTGAGGCTTTCTATTTTCAGTGACATTATCTTGCCTTGTATGTAAAAAAATTTTCTATTTCACCAGCCTCCGACTTTTTCTCTTTGTCTTTATCCTATTTGACTGTGAGTATTTGGGAGTGATAATATTAAATTTGCCTTGGTCAATGAATAGTCTGAACATTTCCATTACCTCCAAAACTGTTAGTTGAAATCGCACTCCTAATAACAGGTTCTATGAGTGTGAATCTCTTGTAAATTATTCTAGTTAGAGGAAGTCATATGAGTGAATACTTTTTGTTGGCATAGCATCACTGGTGGATCGGTGGTTGAGAGCACTTGCTGATATTGCAGAGGAACTTTGATTGGTTATCAGGACACAACAGTGGCTCAGACACTTTTTAAATTCCAGTTTCCTCCTATTCTAGTGTCACTCTCTCCCAGAAAAACAAACACAAATGGAAATTGCACATTGACTATTATATTGATACATGGTAGGTACGGTATGATGGCATTATTCCATTGAATAATTTTCTGAAGTGCACTATCTTATTATTATTTTCTGAAGCAAAAAAATCTGCAGAGAAGCTAAAAAGATGTCACATGTAATTTCAACATATTCTGAGATACTATCTTAGCTGTATGGATGTATGGTATTATGGTCAAGGCATTTACTTTAAAGGGAATTTAAATTACATCACTTAAAGAATTCTGGATTATTGAAGGAGTTCAAGATGAGGATTTATTATTCTATTTTATGCAATTCATTTATTAGTACATAATTTATATAATGATATAATTTCTGGATTGACAAAGCTTCTGATTACTTCCCTATTGGAATGAGCTCTCCATGTCACTTATGCCTGGGAAAATTCAACAAGGTGGACACTGCCTTCTTGCTGAGGTGATTCTTGCTTTCATTATGAAGAGGGTGATTCTGCTCCTGGCCTACATGCTAGTTTGTCCTTGCTGCATTCCATGATAAGGAGGGAGAGAATGAAGGTGATTTCCTCCTTGCTGTGGTGGTCTCTCTTGGGAATTTTCATCTTCACCCTCATCTTCATCAGCAGCTAGGGTCTCTGGTGCAGTTTTCCTTCCAATGTTCTAATAGAAAGTCCACTGCCTTTTTCTCCTCAATTGTATTCATGGATGTTTTGTGTTCTCTATCAACCACAACAGTACTTATCATCTTATATACTTTGCATATTCCAAGAATATCTTTGCTTTATCTTCTATATCAGTGTTTATGTTTCTGTTTGGTTTTACTTTTATGACTGGGTCAAGTTTGACTTTAGTTTTGGTATTCTTTCTTTTCTGTTTGAAGTGTTATGATTATAGGGATGAACCACCATATGTAGCTATAATCTGACCTTTATAAGCTTTGCTTCATTTTTTTTTAATTTCAAATCTTGGCAACAAGACATTGAGTATGCTACAAGCCACAGTTTTGTTACTTTAGGTCTTGCTATCTCTTGTCCTGGCTTCCATTTTGTTTTTCTATAGGACTTAGTTGATCATTCTTATTAACAAGCATGAAATATTGTCTTTTCATGATTGACCTTATACAATACTTGTGAAATTGCTCAGGTCAGAGTGGTGTGTGTATGTGTGTTTGTGTGTCTACACAAACTTTGAAAGGAATTTTATTGATGGTTAATCACTGAGCATCATATGATTCTGCATCCAAACACAGAACACTAATTCAGTGTGTGTCCTGTGTCCTATTGTATGCATGTGTGAGTTTGCATGCTGGTCCTCTGTAAACAAGTTCTGAGACTATTATATGAAGCCCAATTGAATAGTATGCCTTTTATAGACAATGTGAAAACAACAGAGATACAATGGCTGGTGACTTTTTCCATAATCATCATGGATGCATTATTAAAAGCAGAATACAGTATCACTTGGCAAATTTTCTGTGGTTACATCAGATCAGAACATTCTTGCTTCATGGGAGTTTTGGAAGGCAAAGATCAGTTATATGCTTTTGTTATGCTCCTGTATTCATTGTAGGAGCTTCTGACCCATTGACCAGTTTAAGACTTTAAGGAAAGAAAGTCAAGACAGAGACAAGTTTAATAGAGATAGCTAGGTAGACTTGTTCACATGTGTGTACTCTGGAACAGGTAGTTCTAGGGGAAGTCTGCCTTGTCCTTGACTTACTTGGTGGGTCCTAGAACAGAACAGCAGATGCTATGAAATGCTGCAAACATTTTACCCTTTCCTCCCACCTCTTTAGTGCTGGCAATGGGTTAAACAGACAATTCTTTTAACTCCCCTGAAAATGTCACCTATGAACTCATGACCCATAATCAAAACAAGTTAAGGAACTGTTTACCAGGAAGACATTCAGTAAAGGTTATGTTAAATGATGGGCAGCATGCCCCAGGCTCTTAGTGACTTGTAGGTTGTTAGAGCCCTTAACTAATCCAAGTCAGGAATGTGTGCCTTGGACTTAATAGCCCCGATAAATCCACAAGTTCTACCTTCTACTTGCCACTACATCATATTCATTTTCTGAGCTTCTACAACAATCATATACAGATCAAGCGAATAAATGAGAGGTGTATTGTCTCATAGATTAATGTGTCAGCAGGTATGATTTCTTAAGAGTTCTCTTTGTGTGGTCCCAGAAAAAAGACTTTAAAGTTACTTTGCCATATAGTATCCCTTCTGCTCATGTGTTTCTGATATCTTTTTGCCAGCATAGTCTCAGAAGCATCCATGTTCAAAATACCTTCTTTTGACCCTAAAGCCCCAATTGGCAATGTCCAGACAGTAATCCTCTGAGGTAAGGAGGATTAGAAATTTCACATAAAATTTAGATCTGGGGAGGGAGGGTGAGGGAATTCTAACTCTTAGAATCTAACTGTAATTCCTCTGAAATGACAGCCATTTTGTCAAGATTTCAACATTAGAACTGCTTTCATCTTTCATGATCTTGAAACACTGCATTTGGGGTGGGGGTTTGGAGGGATGGCTTAGAGGCTAAGAGCATGTCCTGTTCTTTTAGCAGTGCTCAGTTACCTTCCAAGCATCTACATTGAGTCATTCACAGCCACGTGTATCTTCAGGTCCAGGGGAATTAATATCATCTTCTGGCCTTCTCAGATACCTGCACTCACAGTCATAAAGACAGACAGATAGACAGACAAACAGATGGGCATGTGGTTGTGTGGGCCCACACACACACACACATACACACACACACACACACTACCAGAATCACCAGTTTATAGCTACATATATGTATAAATAATTTTAACAATAATAACTGAGAACTTAGACTTGGAGAGGGTGTAGGGGTACACAGGGTAGTTGTAATGGGGTGAAGGGGAGGTGGAAATGATCTAAAAGTGCATTTGGGTCTTTTTTTCCAAAAATATCTCAGCTAGTAGCTAGCTCTGTCCTCTGATTCAAAGTAAGCTTTATTGGCAGGCTTGATTGTCTCAGAGTGTGATCAAAACAACCCACAATAATTTACACACTTGTTAATTGTGTAGGTGTGTTTACATGGGGTATGTAGCATGAGCTGTAGCATGCACACACAAAGAGATACACACCATGGCTCATATGTAGAGGTCAGAAAATCTTCTGAAGCTGGCTCTCCCCTTCTACCTCTACATGGGCTCTGGAAAGAGAACTCTAGTTCTCACACTTGTACAACAATCACTTTTAAGTTCTATGTTGTAGAAACTCAGGCCCCAGTGGTAAAGATACTCCTCCATGAAATGATGGACCTCCAAGTGCTCCCTCCCTGTGAATTGTGACATGTAAACCAAGCCCGACTAAATCAAAAGGGGCAGAACTTTTAATCATCCCATGAAAACCTTCTTTATCTCTCTGGAAATGGATGGGTCAGTCTGTTCCTGCAGGAGTCCTGATATATTGTAGATGACAACTGTCTCTGCTACTCTCTGTCTCTAAGTTATCTCTCCTAATGATGGTCCTTTCAATGTTTTTAAAGAGAAAACACTCTCTCACTTCAAGACTGCATTATGTTGTCTCTTTAATGATGCTCTCTCTCCTAATTCCTATTCCACTTCAAGGCCCCATCATGTCCTTGTCCCATTGACATGAGACACTCTCGTAAGAAAGCTTATCCTGAAGGGCAGTTTCAAGTCAGCTCCTTTCCCAAACCAAACAGTCTGCATTTATTTTTTAAAAATCTACTGTCTTGAAATTCTACGCAAATGTAGTAGGCCATCATCCATCATTTTTCTAGAGGAATATGATAATTTAAGCTCTTTTACTTTCCCCACATTTTTTAAAAACATGGCTCTTTTTTCTGATTTGCTACACATTTTAATGCTTTCTGTTTTCATTTATTCTTTTCCATTGTTTAGAAAATCTCTTCCACTATATTAGTTTCAACATTTTATATTTGTTTGTAGTATCATGTATTTGACTGGAGATATTTTTTATATAATTTTCATTACATTTCTCTTTGTAATAGTGTAAATATTTTTCTCTCAAAAATTACTTAATTTCAAATCACAAAATCTAATGCGAACATATTTGAAAGTGTGTGGTGTGGAATAATCCTTTTGTACACCATGTGAATATATGTCACCATGGTTGGTTTAACAAACAAGGTGACTGGCCAATAGTTGACCAGGAAAGAATTAGGCAGAAAAGCTAAATTGAGAATGAAGGGATGAGGAAATGTGGAGTCACCCACCAGATGCAGAGGAAGCAGGAGATGAACATGCAATGCTTATGCATGTACCACCAATAGCAAAGCATAAACAGAAATGTTCACTAATTTAAGTGTAAGAGTTAGCTAGTAACAAGACTGAGTGTTCATCAAGCATTTATAAGTAATATTAAGCCTCTGAGTCAATTATTTGGGAAGTGGCTGCTGAGTATTTGGGAACAGCTGTGTGAAAGAGAAGCATCTGATTATGTCTGGCATTCCAACCTGTGGCTGAAATTTCCACAAAACCTGACAAAGTTTAACAGAGGATTCCAAACACACAAGAACAGAGTCAAACACAGCTTCTTGGTAACAGCATTTTCTCAGGTGGGTTCTGTTTGCTGTGGGGAGCAGAGGTGCTGCTCCTTTAAGAGATGGCTTCCTGAGTCAGCATTAGCAATCAAAGCTGCTGGGCTCTTCTCAGAGGCCTTACTACTAAACACTTCTATGTGTTCATGAGCAGCCAGCAGGACACTACTCAGGTGGTGGCATGGATCTAAAAGTTCCCAGAGTTGGAGCAGCAAACATGGCTCCCAGAGCTGGCAGTAATATGCCTCCTCCCTGAGATTAGACTCTCAGGGAACTGAATGGGAGGAGCCAACACCAACATGCCATGATCTAACTTACACAGTCTATTTTTTTTTTCCTGATAAAGACAAAAAACATTAGAGATAAGCAGTAAAGACAGATTCATACTGAAAAACGCTTTGAACGGGTTAGTGTGTTAAAAATATATATGTAGGCTTTTTAAAAACATGGTATCCTGAGACCTTAGAAACTAAGAAAAATTATCTAATTATGATGCAATTTGTATATGTTTTTGTATGTGTAAAATATTCTCCCTGGTTAGAAGAACCAAGGTTAAAAGTCAATATTTCCTTTGGACTGCAGAGATGGATCATAAATTAAGACTCTTTGTTTCTTTTCCAGAGGACCTGGGTTTGGTTTTGAGTACCCATATGGTTACTAACAACTCTTTATAACTGTAAATCCAGGGGATTCTCTTCTGTCTTCCATAGGGGCTACATGTGTGCAGTGCACAGTCATGCGTGCAGGCAAAACCCATTCACATAAAAATAAATAAATAAATCTTGAAAATTGCTAGACCTAATGAGTGCTGACCTTATGCAATCATATTGAGCATTTCGAAGGTGATACAGGACAGAACATGCTACCCTTAAGTTGCTTTCAGTCAGATACTTGACCACAACAACAAGTAAAGTAGCAAATACATGCTGACTGATTTTAACTACTAAATGGGCTACAGAGAAAAGTGGATGCTAACTTTATGTGTTAAAAATTAGAAAATCAAGCAATAGCAGCCAGCCAGCAGGTAAGAGACATGTGGGCAGGCAGATCCACCCTGGACACACACATTGGAATCAGTAACCTACAAAACCAATTCTGCCACTCAAATTCACAGAACCCTTCATTCTTCCCCAGGCAATCCATCTTCCACAACAACAGTAGCCCATAGAGTCACAAGCACCACCTACACCAATTGGAAGAAAAGGTGAATGATTGGTCTCCCAGATAAACTGCCTCAATCTCTAGGCTCTAAGTCCCAGGGTACATCCTGTGCCCTTCACCTACCTGCCTGTGGCCTGTATCTGCCAGTCAGCAGATAAGTGACCAGCAGGCAGGCTTCTCTACCTCAGCCGCCATCCACTTGCCTTTGTATCCTACAAGATCCACTCTTCTCCCAAAACCCACTGAAGCCATCATCCCCTCCCCACTTGGCCAAGCATTCCCTGCAACATGAGCTGCCCTTAGAGGCACAAGCACCACCTACACCAGTTGGAAGAACAGCTCAAGCATGGGAGCTGGGCCCTGCATCCAACTGTGATGGAATTCTACCTCTCTGGTGCAGCCCTCAACAGTAGGCCAGCAGCAGACTGTAGAGGCACAAGCACCACTTACAGCATTTGGAACAATAGACCCGCTCTGCAGCCCAATCCCACCTATCCCAGCATTGTTCGCTGGAACAGCCCTCCTCAGCAACATCAGCAGACCCTATAGGCACACGTGCCACTCACACCAGTTGGAAGAATAGACACCATAGACACAAATAAAGCCCACATCAGGCAGAAGAACTGGAAAATAAGCTTGATTAAGGCACCCAAACACCTACAAACCTCAGCTGAGACATCCAGACTAGACCTGGCAACCAACCAATCACCAGAACCCTTGGCCATCCAGTCCAATGGACAATAAAGGAAACGGATAATAATAAAGGAACACACAATCCATCCAACATAGATTTCACAAGGATCAACACCAGTAACTATAATTATCCCAAAACCCAGATGAGTAAACTTCAGTGTAAGAATACATTTAACAAAATAAAAAGCAATATGGCACCACCAGAACATAATGGGTCTACAACAGCAAGACCTGAACATCCCAATGCAGATAGAACAGAGGGAAATAACCTTAAAGATAACTTTATGAAATTGATAGAACCTCTTAGAGAAGAAATGAGAAATTCCCTTAAGAAATCAATGAAAAGACAAACAAAAAATGGAAGAAATCAATAAATGCCTCAAAGAAAGACAAGAAAAACAAGCAAAGAGATGAAGGAGACAGTTCAAGACTTGAAAATTGAAACTGAGAAAAGAAAGAAAACAGAAAGTGAGGGAATTCTGGAAATGGAAAATAAGGATAAATGAACAGGAACTACAGATGCAAGCATTAACCAACACAATGCAAGCAATGGAAGAAAGAATCTCAGGCATTGAAGATAAGATATAGGAAATAGATTCATTGGTCAAAGAAAATTGTAAATCAAACAAATTCTTAACACATAACATCCAGGAAATATGAAGTGCCATGAAAAGATCAAGCCTAAGAAATAGGGATTGAGAAAAGTGAAGAATTCCAGTTCAAAGGCTTAGAAAATATACTCATCAAAATCATAGAAGAAAATGTTCCCAATCTAAAGAATGACATGACTATGAAGGTACAAGAAGCTTACAGAACACCAAATAGACTTTAACAACAACAACAACAAAAAGCCACCTCATCAAATAACAATCAAAACACTAAACAAACAGAATAAAGAATACTAAGAGCTGCAAATGAAAAATGCCAATTAATGTATAAAGGCAGACCTATCAGAATTACACCCAAATTCTAACTGGAGACTTTGGAAGCCAGAAGGTCCTAGACAGATGTTTTGCAGATGCTACAGGATCACAGATGCCATTCCACATTACTATACACAGCAAAACTTTTAATAACCATAGATGGAAAAAACAAGACATTCTATGAGAAAACTGGATTTAAACAATACATGTCCACAGATCCAACCCTACAGAAAATACTAGAAGGAAAACTCCAACCCATGAAAGATAGCTGAATGTAGGAAAACATAGGCAATAGATAAGCTCACGCAAGCAAATCCCAAAGAAGGGAAACATACACACACACACACACACACATACACACACACATACACACACACTGCCACCAAAAGTTAATAGGCTGTAACAATCATTTATTTATTATTATTTTATATATTTTTATATATTTTAATATATATATTATTTATATATAAAAACAATTATTAATTTATCTCAATATCAATATACTTAATTTGAGTACAAGAAGACACAGGCTAAGAGAAAACAGGATCCATCCTTCTGCTGTGGGGTGATATTGTTTTCCCCAGTATATTGTGCATCCTAATAAACTTATCTGGGGTCAGAGAACAGAACAACCACTAGAGAGACATAAAGGCCAGAAAATGGTGGCACATACACCTTTAATCCTAGTATTCCAGAGGCACAGATCGATCTGGATCTCCATGAGTTCAAAGACACACTGGAAACAGACAGGCATGATGACACATGCCTTTAATCCCAGGAAGTGATAGCAGGAAGCAGAAAGGTATATAAGATGTAAGAACTAGGAACCAGAGCCTGCTTAAGCTTTTAGGCTTTAGTAGCAGTTCAGCTGAGATCCATCTGGATGAGGACACAGAGGCTTCCAGTCTGTGGAAACAGAATCAGCTGAGAAGTTGTAGAGGCGAGGTGGCTGTGGCTTGTTCTGCTTCTCTGATCTTCCAGCATTCACCCCAATAACTGGCACTGGGTTTGTTTTTATTAATAAGAACTTTTAATTTTTGTGTTACACTGCTGCATAAAGGAAATACACCTCAACTTCAAAGAGAAACCGTTCTCTCAGAGTAAAGGATTGGGAAAAGATTTTCCAATAAATGGACCTAAGAAGCAAGCTAGTGTAGCTATCCAAATATCTAACAATATAGACTTCAAATTAAATTAATCAAAAGAGATGAAGAAGGACATTTCATATTCATCACATGAAAAATACATCAAGGTAAAATCTCAATTCTGAAATTTGTGCCCCAAATACAGGGCAGCCACATTTGTAAAAGAAACATTACTAAAGCATTAATCACACACCGAACCCCACACACTAATAGTGGGAGTATTCAACACCCTACTCTCAACAATGGACAGGTCTGCCAGACAAAAAATGAACAGAGAAATAAGAGAACTAACAGATATTATGACTCAAATGGACTTAACATATATATACAAAACATTTCACCCAAACATAAAAGAATATACATTCTTCTCAGCACTTCATGGAACCTTCTCTATAACTGACCACACACTCAGTCTCAAAGCAAACCCAACAAGTACCAAAAAAAAAAAAAAGAAAAGAAAAGAAAAGATAAGAAAAAAAGATATAAACCCTTGTATCTTATTGGATCACCATGGCTTAAAGTTAGAATTCAACAACACAAACTGCAGAAAGCCTACAAACTCATGGAAACTGAATAATGCTCAACTGAATCACCACTGGATCAAGGAAGAAATCAAAGACTTACTAGAATTCGTAGAAAATGAATGCCCAACATACCCAAACTTACAGGACACTATGAAAGCAGTATGAGTAGGAAATTTCATAGCATTAAGTGCTTACATAAAGAATTGGAGAAATTTCACACTTGAAAGCTCTAGAACAAAAAGAAGCAAACTCACTCAGGGGAGTAGACAACTGGAAAAAATCAAAATGAGGGCTGGAATCAATAAAATTGAAAAAATAAGGGATCAATACAATGAATCAATGAAACAAAGAGTTGGTTCTTTGAGAAAATCAACAGGATAGACGTACTCTTATCCAAAATTCAAAGAGAAAATATCCAAATTTACAAAAACAAAAATGAAATGCAGGCCATAAAAACAGACAATGAGCAAATCCAGAGAATTGTTATGTGATAATTCTAAAATTTGTACATCCACAAAATTGGAAAACTTAAAAGAAATGGACAATTTTCTGGATAGGTACCACATACCAAAATTAAATCAAGATCAGATAAACAATTTAAATAGACTAATAACTATTAGAGTAGTTAGAAGCAGTCATAAAAGTCTCAAAACCAAAACAACAACAACAACAACAAAAAACTCAGGCCAAATGGTTTCAGTGCAGAATTCTACCAGAATTTCTAAAAAGATCTAATACCATTGCTCCTCAAATTGTTCCACAAAATAGAAAAAGGAGGAACATTGCCAGACTCTTTTTATGAGGTGACAGCCACACTGATACCCAAATAGAACAAAGATGCAACAAAGAAAGAGAATTACAGACCAATCTCCTTCATGAACTTTGATGTAAAATACCCAATAAAATACTGGAAAACCTGAATCCATGATGATAACAACAACAACAATAACAAAAAATCATCCAACATGATCAAGTAGGCTTCATCCAGGAGATACAAGGATGGTTCAACATAGGAAAATCTGTCAATTTAATCCAAAATATAAACAGAGTGAAAGAAAAAAAAAACATATGATCATCTCATTAGATGCTGACAAAGCCTTTGACAAAATCCTACACTGCTTCCTGATGAAGTTCTTGGAGAGATCAGGGATACAAGGAACATACCTAAATATAATCAATGCAATGTATTGCAAACTGACAGCCAACATCAAGTTAAATGGACAGAAACACAAAATAATTTCTCTAAAGTTAGGAACAAGACAAGACTGTCCACTCTTTCCAAATCTGTAGAACACAGTACTCAAAGTTCTAGCTAGAACACTAAGACAACAAAAAGAGGTAAAGTAGATAAAATTTGGAAAGGAAGAAACCAAACTTTTGCTATTTGCAGGTAATATGATAGTATACATGAGTGACCCCAAAGAGGCTACCAGGGAACTCCTTCTACAAATGATAAATTACTTCAGTAATGAGGCGGGATTCAAGATTAACTCAAAAAAATCAGTAGCCCAAAAGAAAACTCGGAAGAGAAAGAAATCAGAGAAACATCAACCATTAAAACAGCCACAAGTAATACAAAATATCTTGGAAAAAATCTAACGGAATGTGTGAAAGACTTGTGTGACAAGATCTTTAAGTTTTTGAAGAAAGAAACTGAGGAAAATGGGAAGATCTCCCATGCTCATGGACAGGTAGGATCAACATAATAAAAATGACAATGTTACCCAAAGCAATCCCATCAAAATCCCAGCAGTAATATTTACATACCTCAAAAGTATAACATTGACTTCATCTGGAAAAAAGAAAAAGACCTCAGGATAGCTGAAACAATCCTTTACAATAAAGGAACTTCTAGAGGCATCAGCATCCCTGATTTCAAGCTCTACTATAGACCTAGAGTAATAAAAATAGTTTTGTATTGGCATAAAAATAGACACGTGGACCAATGGAATAGAACTGAAGACTTGACATTAATCAACACACCTAGGAGTGCTTGATTTTCGACAAAGAATCCAAAACTACACAATGGAAAAAGAAAGCATCTTCAACAAATGGGGCTGGCATAACTGGATGTCAACATATAGAGGATTGCAAATGGATCCATAACTATCGTCATGCACAAAACTCAAGTACAAGTGGATCAAAGACCTCAACATAATCCAGTTACCCTGAATGTAATAGAAGAAAAGGTGGGAAGTAGGCTCAAAGACATTGGCCCAGGACACCACTTCCTAAATATAATAGCAGTAGCACAGACATTGAGACCAACAATAAATAAATGGGACCACCTGAAACTCAGGAGGTTCTGTAAGGCAAAGGACATGGTCATTAAGACAAAAATATGACAGCCTTCAGAATGTGAAAAGATCTTAAGCAACCCCACATTTGACAGAGGACTGATCTCCAAAGTATATTAAGAACTCAAGAAAGTAGACATCAAATACCAAAATCAACTGAAAAATGGGGTACCGAACTAAACAGGAAAACCTTAACAGAAGAATCTCAAATGACTGAAAGACATTTAAGGAATTGCTCATAATACTTAGAAATCAGGGAAATGCAAATCAAAACCACTCTAAGATACCATCTTACACCTGTCAGAAGGGCTAAGATAAAGAATAATAAAAAACAAAAACTGTGGGCAGCTTATGTTGGAGAGGCTGTGGAGTTCAGGGAACACTCCTCCACTGCTGATGGGAGTGCAAACTTGTACAGCCACTTTGGAAATTAGTATGGCTATTTCTTAATAAGCCAGGAATCAATCTACCTCAAGACCCAACCATATCACTCTTGGGTATATACCCAAAGGATACTCAATCCTACTACAAGGACACTTGCTCAACTAAGTTTGTAGCAGCGTTATTCATAATAGCCAGAACCTAGAAACAAACTAGATGTCCCTCAGCAGAAGAATGGATAAAGAAAATGTGGTACATTTACACAATGGAGTACTACTCAGGTGCAAAAAACAATGACATCAAGAAATTTGCAGACAAAAGATGGATTTAGAAATAATCATCCTGAGTGAGCTAAACCAGACTTAGAAATGCAAACATGATGTGTGATCACTCATAAGTAGATACTAGATAAAGCAAAGTATACTCAAACTACAACCAACAGATCCAGAGAAGCTAAGTAACAAATAGGACCCTAAGAGGCACACGTGGATTGCTCCAGGAAGGTGAAAATGATGAGGTCTCCAGGGTAAACTGGAGGTGGTAGGAGGGAAGTAATAGGGTAGAGGAGATGGGGTATGAGAACATGAGGGAAATGTATGGTCAAGCTGAGGGAGGGTCAATGTGGTATAGCAACAAAAAATATATCTAGATAGAGGGAGCCATTGTGGAGTTAGGGAAATTCCTAGGAATCAACAAGGATGACCCCAGCTAAGACTACTAGCAATAGTGGAGGGGGTGCCTGAACTGGCCTTCCCTGTAGTCAGATTGGTGAATATCCTAACTGTCATCATAGAGCCTTCATCCAGTAACCGATGGAAGCAGAGGAAGAAATGTACAGCTAAGAAGTACCAGGCCATGATCTAGGAGTTCAGTGGAAGAGAGGGAGAAGGGATTATGTGAGCAAGGAGGTGTTAATATCATGATGGGGAGACCTATGGAGAGAGATGAACCAAGCTTGTGGGAGACCATGGTTTTAGATCAACAGCTGGGAGCCTGCATGAGACTAAACTAGGCCCTCTGCATGTGGGAGACAGTTGTGTAGCTTGGTCTGTTTGAGGGAGCCCTGGCAGGGGTACCAGGATCTATTCTTGGCACATGAGCTGGCATTTTGGAGACAATTCCTCATGGTGGGATGCCTTTCTCATCCTGATGCAAAGGAGAGGGTCTTTGTCCGGCCTCAACTTAATGTACCAGGCTTTGTTGACTCCCAATGGGAGGTCTTACCCTTTGGAAGGAGTGGATGGGGGTGGGTTGAAGAAGAAATCTATGGGTTGAGGGGAGCAGGAGAAGGTGTGTTAGGGAAATTGTGGTTGGTATGTAAATTGAATTTTTAAAAAGAGAGTATGAGATGAACACTGTTTAATAAAAAAGATTGACTTCAGCCATAAATAGTATGATAACAAATTCAGAAGCTAGGCATATAATAATTTAATCTGTGGCTATTGAAAATGCTAATTCACAATGAAAGAGGTAATTCAGCTCTTAAAGGTAAGATCAGCTTTTAGCCCAATATCTGACTCCTGTATTTTATTGATAAGACTAATTAGGATCATGCTTCAAGTTCTAAAAGTTACTTAAACTACTTAAAAATTTCATTTGCCCCTCAGGCCTATGTATACAATATTTATAAAAACAAGAAAAGGGGCAATGAAAAAAATGAATATCATGTCCAAATGACACCATTGCATTATAGACCAGTCCAGATCAGAGGAAGAATGTGAGCTAGTTGATACTTGAATGCCAAAGAGAATACTAGGTGTAGGAACAGGAACTTCCTCACTTGTAAATTGTGACTGAGATAGTACTACCTGTGAGAAAGAAAGACTACAGTTTTCAGTTACTCCTAGACAGATGTTCCTTAGCCTACTGTTCAAACAAGGCACATGACTAATTAAGGGCATTTTATGTAGTTCAGTCTGTTTATACAGTTTAATCTTGATATCCATGTCTAACGTGAAATCTCCTGCTAACACCGCAGGCATCTAGGACATACAGCAAAGCTAAAGGCAGAATTCCATGTATGGAAAAAAGGGGATCTCTCAAGTGATAGTTTACTCATTTGTAAAGGGAGAAAGAGGGCCACTTTCTGGAAGTAACTAAAGGGAATGATTCTATCTTCACATTACATTTGGCAACAAGGATCAGATTTCACTCACTCATACTCAGAATAAGAAACAGCAAACAGTAATCGTATGCGAAATATTTTATTAGAGTGTTGAAGGTAAACTTACAAGATCATTGTTCCATTGAAAAGACACTAAAGGTATGTCTTCCAGTTCACCTGAAATAATTAAAAAACAAATGAATAAATGAATAAATGAATAAATAAATAAATAAATAAACAAATAAATAAATAGAAAAATAAAGTCACCAAGAAGAAAGACACAACATGAAATACCAAAATATCCTGAGATACTTCTTAGTTTTTTGGCTTTCTTATTCTGGTAGAGTTAAGACATTTGATGGAGAGTGAAGGTAAATCACATCCATCATAGAATTCTAGGGTATAGAGTCCATTTAAGTTTGGGATATATATGTGATCTAATTCTTTAGGAGGAGTGTGCTGATCTGTGGCATTTGGGGACTGGTGTGAAGGAAAAGGTATCAGATTACCTTTGTCCTGATGAGGAACCTCATGGTCATGCAGAAAATGTCTACAGGTCACTTGGCTGTTCCTCACTTTCCTGCTGGGGTGGTTCTTGCTCATTTCCAGGTCTAGGAGGTTTATTCTGCTGCTGTCCTCCTTGCTGGGGTGGACCTTGCTGGTTTCCAGGTCTAGGAGGTTTATTCTGCTGCTGTCCTCCTTGCTGGGGTGGGCCTTGCTGGTTCTGCTGCTGTCCTCCCTGCTGGGGTGGGCCTTGCTGGTTCTGCTGCTGTCCTCCCTGCTGGGGTGGGCCTTGCTGGTTTCCAGGTCTAGGAGGGTGAGGTTTCTGGTTATTGTCTCCTTCCTGTGGGGGTCCCTCTGGTGCATTTCCCTCTTCACTGTCACCATCATCATCGCCATCATCTTCTTCAGAGGCAGAAGGTCCTGGGGGGAATTCTCCAGGAGGGGGTCTCTGATGCTGTTGACCATGGCCTTGGTTTTGCTGTTCTCCCTCTGTTTGGGTATAGATCAATGTAGAATGAGTTTATGCCTTCTCTTTCACTGATAACACCCTCACAACAGTATGTCCCTGATTCTCCTTTAAGATTATTTTTCACATTTATCCTATGAACTTCCTTATGTCTCCACTGACATATATTTGTTCTTAAAATTGGTGCATAAAAATGACTTTGTGTTCTTTACAATCCTCAGAAGTGAAGAAAGGGGAAGAATTTTTTAATGTTATTATTTAGAAGTTGGCAGAGTAGCAAAATTGTGAGAGCAATGCTCTATTCTTAAATATATCGTGGTGTTTAGAATCCACTATGTGTTTAGAGTTATACTATGTGGAGAACAAGAAAGAAATGTAGGATAGCAATGGAAAGATGTTCCATTCAATTTTCTTTCAGTTTTTTTGTATGTATTAGTTAACTGTGCATACAGAACTGAGAAAAATAAATTTAAAAAATGGGAAAGCATTGGATCTGTGTGATTGCATATCTTATGAGCAATCATATAATTCTCCTTGGAATCACTGGTGAAAGAAGAATTCTGCAAACAACTTATAGTGCTATTGGCAATTTTAAATTAGGACCCCCAATGTGTTCATCATATGCAAGGCATAGCTTCAATCTGTGGAAGAGACAAAATGTTCCTGTTATAAAAATCTGGCTTCCTACTCTTCCATTGAACAGCCCTGCTCTAGTTCCTAGAGGGATTGATTGGAAGTCTTCCCATATACCTCAGGGGAAGCTGTTAATCATTACTTTCATAGGATAACAAATTGATAACGACATATTAAAGAATTGAATAGTAACAGAATAAAGGATGCATAGGATGTCAACAGAGGAAGAATCTGGTTTTACCTAGGAGCTGTGAAGAAGGGTTTCCATAGATGATGGCTAGAAAAGAAGCACAAAATAAGTGAAAATTTACCCATGACATTTTCCAGATGCTCAATAAAGATGACTTTAAACTACCACTTCACATCCACTATGCAGAATTTTATTCTTGGGTAATGTTGCTGATAATGCTGCCAGGATGGTCTCCATGGCAGCAGCAACTATTACTTTGTTCCTCATTAGCTGTGTCAATCCTTACTGTTCGTCTCCATTACATTAGGGGAATTTCAGTGTCATGTGTTCACATTCTTATGTGTTTCCTCATGACCTTCATTTCTTACAGGGTATATCCCCAGGCATTTCACGTATGGAAATAAGAACAAACATTGCCTGAAAAACCATGTATAGAACAATGAACATTGCATATGGGTCATTACAATAGAGACATGGGTTCAGCCAGATATCTCAGTGAGGAAAAAAGTGATTGCCTGTTGACTTCAATTCAGTTCCTGTAACCACATGTTATAAAAAAGATAGCTTGCTGCTAATACGTTTTCCTCAGGCAGGAATGTGCCTCTCACTCTTTCTTTCTCTCTCTCTCTGTCCCTGTCTCTGTCTAACTCTGTCTCTGCCTCTCTCTCTCTCACTCTTTGTGTGTGTGTGTGTGTGTGTGTGTGCCTACTTTCTCTTTCTCAAATGCACATTGTATACACACACACACACACACACACACACACACATACACACACATATGTATATCCACACACACATAACCACCCCCCCCACACACATCCACACACAGTGGTGCATGCACAGACATACACAGAAATGATTTTTAAAAGAAATTATTTCCTGAAATTTCTAGTTATTTGTAAACAGCGTTTCAAATTTATTATCTTTTCTCTTTCTATTCTCAAAGATATGCCTGATATGTATTTAATTCTTTCACTTTTCTCTTTCCTCTGTACACCAAACCTAGCATCATTCACTATCTGCTTCTCATAACACCTTGAGTACTGAGTTTCTCTCTGTCAACTGTAACATATTGCCATGCATCATCCACCACCAACAACGTCTTTTCACAAATCCACTCATGTTATTTTGTTGCAAGAATATTTTCTTAAATTATGCTATATGTAAACCTGAAATCTACAAGCAAAATGATAATTTAAATGTCCTAATACTCGTTCCCATATTTCTTTGCCTCAGTTGCATGTCATTTTCCACCCATTCCTCCCAGTCTTGAACTTCAGTGTGTTGCCCAAGTCCCATGTCTCTCTCCTACCCTCTCTCCTACTTTATACCTGCATTTGAGCGCTGAACAGAGCTCAGGGCCAATAAGGCTGCTGTGAGCAGGACCACCAGCATCTTGGAAGAGGCTCTGGAGTTGCTCCTAAGTGTGTGCTGGAGGAAGCAAGGCCACAGTCTTTATAAGAAAGGCAGAACAAAGGCACCTTTCAGGTCTCTACAGGTGACCTTCCCTGACAGGGCAGGATACCTTGCATCCCTGACTTTTCTTTGGGACTTTAGCCAGCAGGATGCAGTGTCTCAGTTCTATATGGTACAATATGAAATTTGGACAACAATGTTGAAGTGATGCAGACAAAGTCCAGATATTAGAAATGAAATTCTCTCATTGTTTAAGCTCTAGTTCTATAGAACTGTGATTCTGATGCCATGAAACGTGATTCTGGGGGGATTTTCTTCTATACACACTTTTGTTCATACTCTTGCTGTCATTAAGGCTAAAGATGTGTAGTATCTCTGCTATTAAGAGATAAAGCACATTCATGGCACTATATGAATGTGTTACCACATATATAACATTTAGCTGACTGTTTTGTTCAGTTCAGCATGAAGTTAGGACACAAAGCAGGAATGCATACTAACTTAGACAAACAAAAATGACAGCCTGTTTGGCCCCAGAAAGGCTGTCCAGAATTCCCAGAACTGGTTCAAATCAGAGAAACTATGATATTGTAGAACTAGAATACTGAATATTCTATTCTCCACATTGTCCTCTGTTAGAGAAAGGAAAGTGGCAATAGGGAGCCCATGTAACTCTAGGACCAGGTAATCCATGTGCACCCAGTTGTCCCATGATGCACGAATGCTGTGGTTCTTGGTGAACATCTTCACTGTAACCTTATGAATTTTGTTTTTATAATATTGAATTATATTATGTTTTGGTATTGTTTTCTCCATTAATTATTCTTAAGCAGTGACATGGACTATTGATTGACTAAAAACTTGAACAAAATGGTTTGACATCACCTTCAATGTATCCATGGGAGGGCTTTCTATGAATGATTCTGGTTCTCCATGTTCTGATATGGAATGCTTCAATTTTTTCTTCTCTGACTTCTTGATGATTTTAAGATCAATACCACCCACTGATGTACCTCTCAGTGTCTTCTATGCACCTTTTACTTTTCTGATGAATCCCTTGACTTACAACTTAAACTAATCTTTACTAAGTTCATTAGCGTGTTTGTGATTTGGCTTCCTTGCTTCACTTGCTATTCTTCCCCCACAAACTCCACATGAGGAATACAGATGTGAACCCCAAGACAGCTTCACTCTAGTCTTCCTTAGAGTACTTTCATTTATTTAAAAAATTGGTTAGTGGATAACCAAGTGTCCTGTCACACACCTTGAATCCCAGCACTTATGGGCAGAGGCAGGTGTATCTCTGAGCTTTTCAGACCCGGCAAAGTGTTGTTCCAGGACAGGTAATGCTGTTATACAAGGAAAACTTGTTGGGAAAAACAAAAAGTGATTTCTAGATATTGTGTTGAAATGCCTCTTCCTTTGATACTGATGCTTTTTCATTCTGTCACCCTATTCTTATTTGTGTTGCACGTTGAAGTCACTCGAACTTTGGGAAGCACAAAACAATATATGTGAAAACCCGCCTTTTGGTGTCTTAGACCATATCAGGTTTACATAATTGCCTAGTATTTGTGGGATTTTTAGTAATTTGAGGATTATTTGGATGTGGTAAAGCAGTTAGGGACATGTGACTGTAAGTTTAGATGATCCACCATCCTGTGTGGATCACTTTCCTGTACTGCACATATCAATGTGCATGATGGTTCATTTGGAACAGGTATAGAGGTTGTATCAGAAAAAAAAAAGCCGAGGTTGGGGATTTAGCTCAGTGGTAAAGCGCTTGCCTAGCAAGCCCAAGGCCCTGGGTTTGGTCCTCAGTTCCAGAAAACAAACAAACAAACAAACAAACAAACAAACAAACAAAAAAACAAAAAAACCCAAGAAAGTATCCTACAGATGATGTGAAATTCTGTAGTGTCACCAGATGGGTATTTCTCCCCTAAGGTGATAATAGTTGTGCTCTGAAGGTGTA
>CABHPH010157367.1:16091-31091 GCA_902168325.1 Peromyscus nudipes | reverse complement strand
TGCATACCTATGTGCAAGTATGTGTACATGTAAACATGAATGTGCATATGAGCATGAATGCGCATGCACGTGTGTGCTCATGTATGTGTGTGGACGTGTATGTCATGTGTGTGTGTGAGCATGCATGTGTATGTCTGTGTGAGAGAGAGAGTATGCACGCACACTTTTATGTATGAGTTTTCAGCTCTAGAACTCTTTTGTTTATTTCTAATGTTCAGGAGAATTGTTATGTTCACTCATGGGGAAAACTGTCTCCTGTGTTTCTGTACTTTTAAAAATCACAATTGAGTTCAAGTCTTCTGAATTTGAATGGTACAGTTTAACGCTGTCAAACAGAGTAATTTCTAAAGAATTGACAGCTACTAACCAATGAGTTGAAAAGTGCTATAGAACCTTTAAAAGATGTGTTCAACATATTTACAGTATTTTCAATAAGAAAATTGATATTTAAAGGAGGGAAATGGATTTCTACACCCTTTATGGCACTTCACACATTCTAAACTTAACATTCGGAAAACAATTTCAACATTCACAAGGACCGAGAGAATGAGACACAAGGATACACGTCAAGGAAAACGCCTGAGATGTAACGCACATCCACTCCAATATCTGATCAGTTTTTCTGCCCACTATGGGAAAGATATTCACAAATAAGACTACTATTGTGGATTTTAAAACGGGAGTTGGATTCCTTATCTCTGTCCAAAGAGACAGAGTATGTTTCCATGACCTTGAAGACAGATACTTAGAGCTATTACTTGATCCAACAGCTATGCCAATGACCTTTTGCATGCTATACAAAGAAACAACGCAGAATCAGACCAATTAGTTCCATGTTTCAGAGTGTGCCCCTCCAGTCTCCTTACATGATAGTCTGTTGGTTGGGATAATGGTGAGAACTCGCCTGCAGTTTAGCTGTGAGATCTGGGCCAGTGGCAGATATGATAACTCATCTGAGAACAACTCTAATGGGCATCACCTGTGAGCCACTAAGAGCACAAATAGCAAGACAAGATTATTGAGAATCACCCACTCCAGAGAAAGTAGGTGCTTATCACCAAATTTCTGTCATCAAAAACTAAGGAAAAACTGTCCAGTATACCTACACATTTATAGAGAACAGGCCTCCTGAAGTGGGACATTTTGAGTGACTAAAACTGCATGTTTTAAAGAACAGAACAAACCAAAATATTGGCATTTAAAACAAAACAAAACAAGAAACAGAAAGTAGTCACATGTTACAGTTTCGAAGCAATACCTAGACTAGATTAAGCAAGGATAGTAAAGTAAAGGGCATATTTAATGATAGGGCCACTGAGTACAGTAACAATTTTGTTGAAATATAAACAACCTAATACCTTCTCACCAGCAGCTTCAACCTGTAAGGAAGTCCCAGATTTATGGAAAGAACAGTGAAACCACAGATGGAGTAACTATGTAACTCTGAGGAAAAGCCCTACAATAAAACAGCCTCCGCCCTCCCCTTGGGATTCAGCCCCCATGAATGAACTGTGAAGGAGCTGAGTCCCTCCTCATATGTTACAGCTTGAAAGAAGCACACCCTGTTTCCATGGGAACCATAACCATGCGGCAGCTACATCTTAAACTTAAGACAAAAGAGTCCTCCAGGTTATCTGCCAACTTAACTTTTTATGACAATATTCTTCTGCTTGATCCTGAAACTCAGCTTGTTAGACATCATTCAGTTTGCTTGGTGCAGAAAATGTTTTATGGATATGAATTTGAACAAAATTCTAATCACATTTTCTGTGACATACAACATGTCAGACATTGAGAGGTTTTTTTTCTTACTCATACATGTTCCATCTGTAGATTCTACTAGAATTTCTATTTCTCTCCCGTTTAGTGATCATGTGACTTTTCTTCCCATGTTCACCCTGTAGTGATTTGGTGTGATACAGCAATGCAAAAGCAATATTATCAGATAATCACCTGCATACCTTTTGAGACAAATGCTGAAACTCACAATATTGGAATGTCTTTATAAGCCTTCAGTCAAGTATTGTGTCTGTTTCTATTACATAAAATACCCTTTTCTTCACAGGTCTGAGGAACATATCTTTTGGAAAACCTAAGCATCAAGATATACAGTGGAGTTTATAGCGCTTCCTAAGTTCAGGCAAAATGTATTTTCCATAATTAAAGAATTCTCTTTATAAGGTTTCAGATAAAACATCAGGAACCACATCAAACAGTTGTGCAATGCACCAGAAAAAGGAATTAAAATTAGTGCATTTAAATATGTGTGTATATTTATATAACATGCTCACATGTCCTCCATGTATTGTGAAAAGTCATTCAACTTTGATGAGAGCTGATAAATCCAATTTTTGACACTAAATTGAGCAAAAGAACATAAGGCATTTTTATTCCTTTAACACATTTTACTAAAAATTAGCCTTTTGTTTACTTTGACTTACTTGTTTAGGCACTGAATAAAACACCCATTCCTCATGTGTACTCTATTATATGCGTCACGTATCCTGTTTGTGTTTAGTCTACAAGGAAGAGCTAGCTAACTAACAATGCAAGTCTGACTTAAACAGATTTCAAATGTTATATAAGCTGCCTGTGTATATATAATTGTCTTTAGAGTCCTTTTAGTACTACTGGCAAATGAGTAGTTCTTAGCCTGTAGGGGCATGTTTAAAGATAATTCTGTATTTCACAATGAAGTTAATAGTGAATTCTTTCATGCGTAGTAGTTTTGTTTATCTTGACTGTTAGAATAATCATGAACAATTATGCTTGAAACAATGTGAATTGCTATACAGTAACTACGGTTAAATAGTTACTAAGACTGTTTTCTATTATTATCAAACTTAACATGGATTTTCCACAGGATACACAAAAGGCATGATTTTAAACTAGTAATAGTGTCATGAAATTATTGTGATGATGAAAAATAGTAGATATTCTTGGTCATGTTCTCCCATAACGTATTAGCTCTCTTGACTGCTTAAGGGTTTATATTCATAATACCAGATACTTGAGTGGAAATTTGAGTTCTTAGAACTCAAAAATATTGTGTGAAATAATATTCTAATTTATTTTGGAAGGAAATGCTTTAGTCCAGTCTATTTCCTGAGAATGTCTTTGTAAATACGTAGGACTTTTTGAAACTCCCGCATGGCAACACCATGTCTTATTGCCCTTCCTGGCTGTGCTCTCCCGGGATAATTAGATGTTTAAATGGCAAGATCAAAATAGCCTAAATTTAGAAGGAATCACACAGTTCCAAAACTGGAAATAATCCTTTAGGGCTCCCTAGTGCTGCTTCCTTGTTTTATGAATGATGATGCTGAAGACAAAAATGATGCCTTTTCTGAATGAGGATTCACTACAGACCTCATCATCGCCAGTCAGTTCCATGTGTCTGTGCTAGTCAAAGAGCGGGTGTTCATCGTTAAAAAAGAAACCTGTGGTGTAAACTCACAAGGTTAGTTAAACTGAAACTATTGACTTACCACTCCCTTGAGTTGTTTCTTTACATTTGTGTATCCGTTTACGGTGCTGAGAATGGAACTGGGGGCTTTGTGGGTGCCATTAGCAAGGGCTCTGCCAATGGGCTACAATCTCAGGCAAGCATTAATTCATTGTAAAACGTTTTTCAGTGGTGCCTAACTGTGGTTTGTACAGAATAAACATTATTATAATGTCCCTATGTAATTTACTTAAAAGTGTATAGTCTACCTCTTACCCTGCATTTCCAAACAATCCAAATACCTAAGTATGTTTAAACTCACAAACAATTTGACTATTCAAATAAAATGACAAAGATCAGAAATCAGACATAACAAAGGGAAGGATAATACTGGAATTGAGAAAATAACATTTTTAGGCATGGAAATTGGCCCTGAGTTTTTTTGGCCAATAAGGCAGAAGATGTTAATTTTTTGGGGGGGAGTGATAATTTTACCTTCTAGATCTGTATCAAAAATATTAATATAATGGCCACCAAAAGAAGGTATGAAATGTATCATAATTTTCGCATGTTCCTTGTACTGATGAAGTGAAAGCATTTGAACTTTATATTATATTCCCGTGGGGGAGAATTTCAACTGAAAGGACTATTAATTGAGATATATTAGGATAATGTCAACTAATGCAGGAATAGGAGTAGTAAAATTGAAGAATGAACAGTTACTGATTCCTAACAGTTCTACTTAAATATTAGAATATCTATGCCGAGGCCAGCATAGATCTGATGTGGTCCATTCAATGTTCCCTTGAAAATAGTGGGCTGAGGCAGATTTCCAGCAAATTGAAATTTATTTTTATTTAATTATTATTTTATCAATTCATTTAATTAGCCATTTTCAGTTTAATTCAGTTGAATTTGGTTAAATTCGACACACCTCCTTGGATATTCTCCCAGTGATATCATCTCTCCAAAGATCCAGTGCAGTAAGGAAGCTTGAAAGTTTCTACAGGGCTCTATCAGCATGGGCTCAAAAGAGCAGGATGTTCCTCTCCTAAGTATAGAACTAACTGGCTAGACTGGCATCTGTGAGGGAGAACAGGATGTGCGAACTAGAAGTGTAAACTAAATTTCCAAAAAAAAAAAAAAAAAAAAAAAAAACGCTGTAATTTAAATTCTGCATAAAGAATGAAGTCAACAATTAAGAATCCATTGTTGGTAGACTGAGGGCAATGTTTCTTTAGTTTCATGTTTATTAATTTTCCCTTTAATAGCATTTTGCTTCTTGTCTTGGTTTCTGGTCTTCTTTCCTTTTTCCTTTTTAGTTGTTTTTGTTTTTGAGATAAGGTCTCAGGTAGCCCAGGGTGACTTCAAATTCTCTATGTAGCCAAGGCTGTCCTTGAACTCCTGATCTACTTATCTCTACCTTTCACATGCTAGACTTACAGTTGTGTTCCAATGCCGTCTGCTCTACCTTATTTTCTTAGGCTACAACCATTTTCTTTGCACATGTATTTATCTGTATACTCCGAGAAACAAACACCTTACCAGGTTAAATATAGTAGGCAAATTACAAGTGGGAGAAAGGGGAGGGCGTAGGAAGGACCTTGGCCTGATGTTAGATTGAAGAAAAACAAGAAGATAGGTGGTGAAGGAACAAAGGTATAGAATCATGATACACAGGTACTGCCAGAAGTTTCTTCCTGGGAAGACTAGGCAAAGTATCCTTATAAGGTCATAATGTCAAACCAAGGTTCAATTCCACCATAGTTCACCCTGGGGAATCGGTGAGTTTATTGGGCTGGCTTACAGAGTATGGGTAAGCAGCCACAGTGGAAAATTTTCACCCAGCATGGGTGCTGATTCCTCCATGACTGTATAGAATGAGCCCTCTTCTCAGTTAATTTCCCCCATTCTATGCACAGCAGTATCTCCTGGAAACCAAGCGGCTACATATAGTGAGGGCAGAATGGCACATTACTGTTCAGGAATGAACTGGCTGGATACTCAGATGACATCCAATGCTACTCACCCTCCTATTCTTTTCTGAGGGGATCTCAGCAGTCAAGAAGCCCAGTTGTGATTTTTACAAGTAGACATAGCTGCTCTTTGGAAGAAGGCTGTTGTTTGGCTTGGAAGTTAGTGCCATACAATGGTAGGCCTTTTGGTTTTAGAGATGTTTCCACATGAGTATTTATGGGCAGGAACACACTTGCCAAAGTTTCACCACAATACCCAGACCTTGACCTGGGGGCTGAGCTGAAGAAGGAGTTCTGACACAATGTGGCAGTGGGTTCCTGAGTTTAAGGACTGGGACTTTTGGTTAGTTTTTCTCTCAGTCGTCAGAAACCTAAGAGGAAACTTCTTGTGGCATTCACATATTATAGCCATGATCTATCTTGAGGAGAATTAATCATAAATATTCCCCCTTTAATCTGATACACACACACACACACACACACACACACATACACATATATACTATGTAGCCTACACTGTTAAAAGCTTTACAGGTTTACAAGTGTTTTATTATTTCATTCTGCCACTGCCCTGTAGCCAGAAGTTTTCCTGTGTCCTGCTGGCCGGCAGTCAGGACAAATCTCTCCCACTAGCATCCCCAAAGTAAGCGCACAGAGGCTTATATTAATTATAACTGCTCGACTCTTAGTTCAGGCTTCGTATTGACTAGCTTTTACACTTAAACTCAGCTCATTTCTGTTAATCTATATGTTGCCATGTGTTCCGTGGCTTTACCTGTGTGTCATTACATGCTGCTCCCTGGATGTCAGCTTTCCTCTTCCCAGAATTCTCCTCGTCTGCTTATCCTGCCTATACTTCCTGCCTGGCTACTGGCCAATCAGTATTTTATTAAACCCGTGTACAAAAGCATTATCCCACAGCACTACCCCATTATTATTTACATCTTAAAATTTACATAGTCTAATATCTCTCACAGTCTGTGACAGGCTACTTAAGAACAGTAGTTCCTTTACTTGTGGTGAATAGAAAAAAGAATGTTCAAGGGACTTGAAAATTGGAAATTATATCAGGTGCTTTTTTTGTTGCTGTGAAAAACTGCACTGGCAAAAGCAACTTAAGGAAGAAAGGGTTTATTTTGACTTATCGTCAAAAAGGGGTAGAGTCCATCATGACAAGGAAGGCATGGAAACAGTTAGGGAAAGCAGAGCTTCAGAAGCCGGACGGTGGCTGATCACATTTCCATACACACACACACACACACACAGAGAGAGAGAGAGAGAGAGAGAGAGAGAGAGAGAGAGAGAGAGAGAGAGAGAAGAAACAACAGAGATAAAACAGGAAGTTCAGCAATGCTATTAACCTTCAGAGCCCACCCAAAGTGATGTTCTTCCCGCACCAAGGCTCTATCTTCCAAAGGTTCTATAACCTTCCCAAACAGTACCACCAATTGGGGATCATGTGTTCAAATACATGTAGCTATCAGGGACATTTCTCGTTCAAAGCACACAGAAGGAATGCTGCAGATAGTCATCTCTAAAAGTTGATTGGCAGGCAAGTGAAGGGATGGAAAGATGAGGTGTCACTCAGTTGATTTCCACAATAACTTCGTTCTCCCTCACTTGCACATCAGGTCTTCCTCCAGTCTATTGGTTGTCATGGTCCATGGTAGTCTCAGACTTTCATCAGATACTTGCCTCCTCAAAGGGAACAAGTGCCCATGACTTCTCCTTTATGGATCCAAGTTGGCACCTGGATTACTTGTTTCTCTTAGATTAACTACTTTCTAACTTCTAAGTCCCCTTTCAAAGCTGTCCTTTTCCACTTGTGAGTCTTGTCTGTTCTGTTGTCTTAAGCACATGGTGACTCGTCTCCCCTGTCTAGTCCCTGAGTCATTCCAATTATCTGGTGAATGAGACCTGTGCAGGTTGGCTTCAAAGTTAAAAACCCTGTTTTGTCTTGTTAAACCAAGCACAAATAATAATATCAAATATGAGAAGAAAACTTGGCCAGCTCTTATTGAAATTTCTGTCCCTCTTTTGATATATAAAGTGTCTCACTCATAATTTTTAACACAGCTGTTCTTTCTGCCATTTCATAGTGCATGGCACGCACCAGAATTTTGTCAAAACAGAGTAAGACCTTCCTCACATGTACTAGAGCTCTATGTTTTCATGCCTAAGAAATGTAATAGCATCTTATTCCCAGTAAATTGTAGGAGTAAACTCTATCAGTCAAGCATAATACTTCTGGATTTTAAGTGTAGACACTTAATATGTTGGTATGTAAAACCATATATTGAAAAACATTTTCTGAAAAGATGGAATGGCTACAGTTTGTGTATTTTTTTTCTGAGAGTAATTGTGTAACTCATTTAAATCTTCTGCTTTCATACTTTAAAATTTGAATAGAGAATTAAGGATAGAAAAATATTACTAACGGCATCTGGGTGAAAACTTTTAGGGCCATACTGAGAGTCATAAACTTTGGGGGGCCGGCCCCTACCTTTTACAAGGTTCCTATGAGGAAGAGAGAGGAATAAGGAACTTGTAGATAGAATGATAGGCCTAGCCGAGAAGAAGAAAGAAGCAGAGGATAGCTTTCTGGAGGACCTGGGTCAATACCCAATGACCCAGAACTTTATTCAAAAGGGCTTTTTTATAACAATGCCAAGGGGCAAGGCAAAAGACCTCCCCCTTGCTAGATACAGCCAAGTACAGACCCTTCCAAATACCTGGTACCCAGGCCCGTGGTCCAATCATCCTCTTTTGCAGTCCTGCTGGGTAAACCAAGCTCAGATTTCACTAGGAAATCTCTCCGGGCTCCCATAATACATGTAATTTATCTGTGAGGACTCGCTCTGTTTATATGTGAAGCTTTAAATCCATCCTCTGTGTGCCTCTGCGTGGTATGTTTAGCCACATGATGTTCCACTGGGTTTTGCTATAAGGACACCGAAGAGTCTAGAGGTTAGAGAAGGCATAACACCATTCTCCTGTCTGATCTGTGCTACACAGTAATGGTATTTTTTTTCACACTTTGAAAATTATGTTTATTGACTTAATGTGCACATTATTGCTATCTTTTATTACAGCTAAGTATCTTGTCCTAATTGAAATATAACATGCTGCCATTCAAAATGTTAACTTTAAACTGGCCATGCTTTATTAAATACTCCTCAAACCATAAAGCAATTTGATTTTCAAATTTGTAAAAGGCTAGATGTTTAAGATTTGGGTAAGCAGTGCTGAACACACAAATCTCAGTTACGTGTCTCTACAGCTAGCTTTAGGCAAGTTAGGTTGCATCATTTAGGGGGATAGAATCCCCCTCCCATTGTGTACATACTGGGTAAAATGATTTTGAAATCACTCTCAGGCAACCAGGAAAGAGTCCGTTCTCCCATTTGCTTGTTTCTATATTCACCCTGAGAACTAGTTAAAAATCTTTTTTTCTTTTATTGAAAATAGAATCCTTCTCATACACTCTCCTGATTATAGCTTCCCATTCCTCTACTCCACCCAGTTCCTCCTTCATCTTAATATATTTTATCTTGTCATCTTTGGCTGTTATCTCTCAGAAGCCTGTTCTTTTCTAAAGAGAGACAGAAAGAGAGTGGGTCTAGAAGTGAGGGAGGGTGGGGTGATGATACTTTTACTGTAGGATTGCCCATTTATCCTTCTTCACTGTGGTAACCGCAGAACACTTGAATTAGACAGTACTGAATACACAAGCATCAGGCATGTGGGATGAGGCCTTTCCTTCCAGATGCTGCTCTGACAAGAGATGAAATCTCTTACCCTTTGTCCCCACGGTCCTGGGGGTAACTGGTTCTGCTCTTAGTCACTCTGGGTTTACTCAATTTTCGCCCACAGACTCCAATACCTATTTCACCATTTCTTACATAAACTCTTCTCTGTCAAAGACCTCAATAGGATAGTTTTCCTCTATACATCCTGTCTAATACATCCAGCATTTTAGGATTTCTACCATATGAAAAGAGTCTTAGATCTATTTACACATCTTGTTCTTCTCTCCAAATATTTTTTTATTGCTTCTGTGATCTGTTTTAATTGTCCTCAAGAAGTTTACTTTCAGCTGTCAAGAACTAAAAAGCCATGAAACTTCTGTGTGTACGGGTTCTTCCTGCTGACTCTGCAGGTACTGTCAGCATTTCCTGACAGATAGACATCAAAGATATTCCACATGGGTCCAGTTGTTCACTTTGCTGTCCTTACCCCGCTCTGAAGGTATCCTTTGTGATATCATCTCTCCATCCTGGGCTGTTTTATTCAATAGACTTCGCAAATTATGTTTCTGTTGAGTTTTTGTATCTTTCAGGCATGTAGGGGACCCATTTCTCCTTTGCAATCTACTTAATTGAAGTTCTTATTTTATTACAGAGACCTGAGTCACGGGGATACCCTGGAGGACAAACTGTATCTGACAGACCTTAGGGTTTTGTATTATTCACACAACAAGAAGGTGCTAGACCCCAGCCTACCATCCACTTCTTCTGCTAGATTATCAATCTCACTTCACTTCTACTTTATCTGAAGACTTTATTTGAACAAAGAACTCTTCTGACACAAAATACATTAAAAACTAGTAGCATAAATTCTCCTCCACATGTGCAGAGGTTTCCTTTGAATCCAAAGATAAAATTTCTGCATTTTAAGGAGAAACATTCTTTAAAAATATATAAAATGCTACATGACCCATAACTCAGAATTCAGTATACAATTTTCTCTCAGGTGTTACAATATTTTGAAAAGGAAACTATTTCCCCTTTATGTATTTAAGAGTATTGCTATTTGTCTGTAAAGTACACAGAAATTCAAAGTCTATATTCCTTGAAATTTCCCTTGTGGTTTCAAATAATTTATTTAAAAAGGTACATTCAGCGAAACTTCATAACGCCAGAGTACAAGATAAGTTCTCCACTATAAAAAATGATATGTTTAATTCCCTGGATTTAATTAGCCAAACAAGAATAAATTAAGAGACATATTGAGCTCCCAAGATTCTAAGTCATTACATTTTACATTAATATGTATTAGTTCCAAGGAGTAAATGAAAATTATATATGAAAGGATTTGAAAGTTATAAAGTATTAAAAGGAATGAAATGCATGTATTTGAAGCTGTCTTCTCAATAAGAGTGAATTCCTCAGGAAAAAAAATCTGAAAAATGTAAAAATGCAAGACAGTGAATGACAATGTAGAAACGACATTGTGAGTGGAAACCATGTAAAAGCAGGATTCAATTCACTCACCCATCTCAAAGTGGCAAATTCACATTACTGTTTATTAGTTAAGATAAGCAAATGTAAGAGCATTATTCTTTAAGCATATTATGTTTGTAATACTTTCTCATAGTATTATATTTAATATATGTGTTCCTTTTTTTCAAAAGTATAAATTTCCACAATATCCTTTATTATCTTATGATATTTTATTCACTCTTTGATAATTTATTACATGTATGCAACGTATTTTGATCACATCCACCACCCTCTCACTCCCCTCTTCAATTCCCCTTAGATTACCCCCCACTGCAACAACGTCATGTCAACTTTCTTTGTTCTTAGTAACTCCCTGAGTTCAAATAGCACACATGGATGTAGGGCCATCCATTGTAACATGGGCAACCTACCGTGACCATACCACTAAAACAATTCTCCCCCCACCCCCAGCAATCATCAACAACCAATAGCCCTCAGTTAAGGGTGGAGCCTCATAAGGCTCTACTTCATGCTTGTGGGAATTCTGACAGCCTTGATATTTTTAGGTTGTGATGAAGGTAATAACAGCTACTGTAAATTTATGAGAGAAATGCTCATGTAATGTCCATAAGACAGCATTTTTGCAGCATTCCTCGAATCCTCCAGACCCTACATTTCCCACCTCCCTTTCTGTAGTGTTTCCTGAGGGACAATGATATAGATGCCCAATTTAGGGCTAAACAGTCAACACCCAATTCTCAGCTCTTTGACTTGTTATTATAAGTCTTTGTGTTAACCACTTCCTACTGCAAAAAGCATTTTCTCTGAGCAAGGTTGAGAGCAGTACAAATCTAAGGATATAAGCATAAAATTTAGATGGCAATTTGGCAACATAAATAATTGGTAAAATTATAATAGTGGTAGTAGTGTGTTCTGTCCTAGGGTCCACAACTCTCTAGTCACGAGCTTTTGAGCAGATTTCTAGTACCAAGTTTGAATTCCTTCCTGTGTTGCAGGCCACAAACACAGTCAGAAAGAAGTTGATTACTCCAGTAACAAGAACGCCATTATTGCACCACGTTGTACATCTTGCCTAACAGGTTGGTCTTGTAGCCTGCTTCAGTGCTATGTAAGACCATCGATGGCTTTTCTCTCCCATCTATCTGAATAGCACTTTCTGGAATTTTGAAAGCTACCAGCAGGAAGGAAGTTTCCCAGTCAATTCAAGAGGGATTTCTACTATGCCTTACATTCAATGTGACTGGAGTCTTCAATAGAGTTTTGCCATCTAGTTACTGTGTGTAACAGAAAGGGATGCCAATAGGTTATATTGTATTGATGGACTCTGGGGCATCCTTGACCAATAACTTGTAGAGTAGTAGCCCAGGCCTGATACTGAGTTTTATTTAATAATCCATGTCTTATAAGAACAGCCTGGTTCACCCATACAGGGCTCCTCTGTTCAAAATTATTTTTCATTTTAAGCTGTATTTTAAATTTCTCTTACAAAAGTGTGGTTTCCTTATGGCTTTTTCATATCTTAGTTTTAAGGAACCCAGCTCCTATCTTCTCCTCTCCTCTGTCCCCTTCCCCTAATATTCACTTAAACTTTTAATATACAGTGTTTCTACCCTTCCCTTCTTTCATGTCATTTGTGTTCTAAAAACCCTTTTAATTACACTTTTTAATTGGGTTGTATGATGTATCTTTTCATGTGGCTTTTTTACACAGCCATCACTTTTGTTAACCTTTCCTCCTGCCTTCTTTTTCCCCATTCACACATCCCCTATCTGGGCCCAATATTCCCCGTCTCCACTTTCATTTCATCTACAGTCTACTCTCCTTCCTGCCTTAGTGAACCATCACCAATGGCTCATTTCTAGTTTGTTGCCCCCCACATATACTCTACATTTAATGCAAGATACAAAAAACTTGAGCTAGGAACCACATATAACAAAGAAAATGTGACATTTATTTTATTTTTTAAGCCCTAATTGAAATTCTATTGTGAATATATATGGTTTTGCTTATTCATTCAATAGTTGATAGATATATAGGTTAGTTTTACTTCCTAAATATTGTGAATAAAGCTCTGTGAACATGGGTATGCAAGTATATCTACAGAATCTACTTGATGTGCTGTATCTCCTTGGATTAAGAAAGAATTGCTCTAACAGATTTTTCTCACACATATGTTGTTCAAGTTGACAGGGGTGTTATCAAGTTCAGTGACAATCCTCTCAGCTTTATAGATAGACAAGCAAGGATATATCTGAATGGGTTTTGGCTTAATGTAGATCCTTTGTAATTAAATACAATCTACAATTTAATATCCCTATAGTAATACCATGGATGTTTGTGATCTTTAAATGAATCACATAATAATTTCCAAGTCTCTATAAAGTTTTTATTCTCTCCCATCATCCTTAGAAAGAACAAATTTGTGTTGACACAGACTTCATGCTCTTCAACTTGACTGGTATTGCTCATTAAATCTCTAACTTAACTTCTCTGACTCTGAATTAAGATATTTGGTATAGATTTCTGTAACTAACCTGTAGTTCATGTGTATGTAATTAAAACTACTAGTTGTTGCACATAGAGAACCTCTTATAAGTAACAGAACCTGAGATGTTAACATAAAACCTGAAGACCCAGAATTAAGACCTCACTTTACAAAACAATTGAAGGTAGATGCAGCTGCTCTATTAAGTTCTAATATGAAGACTATGGGTAAAAGTAAGAGGCCCTTTCTTGGTCTAGTCTATGGACCTGTGGACCACTCCCTCTTTGTTTTCCTTTCGATACACCAGTGAGGATGTGGAGGTGATGGTGAGAGGAAGAGCAGCCACATTTGTGAGGTTTACCTCATGCTGATAAAGACACTGCCTTTGTTTTGGTTACTTGGTTGCTATAAAAAGTTATCATAGACTGGGGTGGGGGTGGGGCTAAACAACAGAAATGTCTCATAGTCTGGAGCTGGAAGTTTAAAATCACCATGGCAGCAAAGTTAACATCGGGTGAGAAGATTGCTCACCCCATCCTTTAGATGGTAGATGCTGTGAGAGCTCTCTGGGCTCTATTTGAGGAAGACAATAGCTCATTCTTAAGCTCCTGAGCCTTATGACTTACTCACTTTCAAAAGTCCCACTTCACATTCAATCCTATCATATTTCTTGTGATAGATTCAACAAGTTAGTTTTGGCAAGGGGCATAGTTAATCTCTAACAGATGTGATGAGTCTGATGCTATCCTGGGCTATACATAAAGGAATTAAGAGGGCAACATTCTATCTATTTAGATGACTGAAATTTTGACTTCCTCTACTGTATCCAAACAAGAATCCTAACTCTTACAATCAACGTATACGAAAGTCCTGTGCTGAGCTATTTAACACAGTGGATGATTCTGACTCACTTGTTTACTTGCTGTCTGAATTTAAACAAATTAATTAAAATTGTATAAATTCAATTCCTTTCCCCAGTGTAAAATGTGGTTTGCTATAAGGAGGAGATAGCCCACATATGTGCTTGCCTCTGTACTTGACACAAACAAACAAACAAATAAATAAACAAAAAACCCATAAACAAAACAAGTCTTCAAAAGTTTTTTTTTTTTGGGTTTTTTGTTTTTGTTTTTTTTTTTTTGGAGGGGGGTTTGAGGAAGGGTTTCTCTGTGTAGCTTTGCGCCTTTTCTTGAACTCGCTTTGTAGGCCAGGCTGGCCTTGAACTCACAGAGATCTGTCTGCCTCTACCTCCCGAGTGCTGGGATTAAAGGCCTGCGCCAACATTTGCTAGTGTTATAATTAAAGCTATATGTCAACTCTTTCTCCTGTGTAGATAAGCTCTTAGCAAATAATAATCTCAAGTGTTTCTTGGAAGCTACACTGATGACAGTTCTTTAGAATATCCACCCCACCCCCATTGCCCTTTTACTAAAAATATTTTTTTCTCACATAATATATCCTTATTCCAGTTTCTCCTCCTTCAGTGCCTCCCAGTTCCTCCTCCCCTCCCCTCCCATCTGGATCCATCCCCTTTCTGTCTCTCATTAGAAAACAGACAAGCTTCTAAGGGATAATAATAAAATAGGTTAATAAAACAAAATGAACACATAGAAATAGGACAGAACAAACAAACAGAAGGAAAAGAGCCCAAGAAAACACACACACAAACACACAAAATAAAACAAACCAAAATAAAAAAACAAACAGATATAGATGCAGGACATACTTCTTTGTTTACTCAGGAATCCCATAAGAACACTAAATTGGAAACTATAATGTATATGCAAAGGACCTGTAGGGCTAAAAAGGGAGGAAATATATAAATAAAAAATTAAAAATAAGATAAAATTA
>CABHPH010157367.1:0-15691 GCA_902168325.1 Peromyscus nudipes | reverse complement strand
AGAGAGAGAGAGAGAGAGAGAGAGAGAGAGAGAGAGAGAGAGAGAGAAGGAGATTGGCTAGAATGGCTGTCTACCAATGGAAAGTCTAAGAATCTGGGAGTTGTTCAGTCCACAAGGCTGGATGTCTCAGCCGGTCTTCAGTATATTTCAGAATCCCCAAGAAGCAGGTTCTTATGCTAGTGAATATTCAGACTTGCCAGTGAGAGCAACAACAAGCAAGCAGAGCAAGCTTCCTTTTCGGCATCTTTTATAAAGGCTGCCAGCAGAAAGTGTGCCCCAGATCAAACGTGGTTTTTCCTACTTCAAAAAATGTGAATTAAAGGTGGACCTTCCCACTTTCAAGAATCCAGATGAAAGTTAGGCATTCCCACTTCAAATGATTTAATTAGGGAAAAATCCTTCACAGGTATACTCAGCTGCTTAGGTTTTACTTAATTGCAGATATAGTCTAGTTGACAAGCAGGAATCGCCATCACAAGTCCACCTCTTGTCAAATTGACACACAATCATATCTCTCTATGATATGCTTAATTTCCAGATATAACAATAAGCTGGTCATCATTATGACTAACATGATATAACTATCACAAATACAATCATAGACAAATTATATATTCAACCATGTGGTAATTACACCTAACATGATATAACTACTCCCACACAACCACAAATGTATTACCGATTTTAGAATAGGTGACAGGGGACATTCTTTTAATATTTCAAACTTAAATATGATAACCAATGATATTCTTTTAACTGATGTTACATTACATGATAAAGAAATCATGGAAAGAAAATACAAATATCTGTACAAATACATTCTGAACAACACTTGACAGAAACCCTCATGTCAATTATAATCATTATTTATGCAACTAGTCATGTGGCAGTAGCTGGTATTTATAACTACCTTTCTCTACTATCTAGTCTGTATTTCCTCCAACCTCAGCAAATCATGTTTCTTTTCTTAGGGGAGTGATTGATACACTCATTCCTGAAGGGACTGTGCCCTTTGTCATCCTGCCTAGATTTAGTTGTATTTTTCCATTGACTTTAATCATAGGACATGGTAGCACCAAGATCCTAAAAGATCTCTTCTACTCCAGGCATAATCTTCCTTATTTTCATTGTGGAGAAGCAATCCAGTTTCTCCTGGTAATCTGGATCAATCACCCCTCCTAACACTGCTATTTCTTTCTTAGCCTGGTGACTTATGGGCATCAGAAGTCCAAAGTGGGCAGGTTGGAGTCTGGCCTTTCAGTTCAATGGAATATTTATTGTGGCTCCTGGCAGGGGTACTCCTCTCTGGAACCAAAACTTCTAGGTCTTAAGTGCATGGGAACGGGAAGCAAACATTTTCCTGGTGGGTCACTAGGGGTGATTCCTGGACCTGTGGATCCTGGCTATGGGAGAAACCATATCATATATTGGATGCTGATTTGAAGCATATAGCACCTTCTGTAGAACTCTGCCCCAGCCGTTCAAGCTGCTGCCACCTAATTGGTGCTGTAACTTTGTCTTCAAAAGGCCATTCCACCTTTCTGTCCATCCAGCTGCTTCAGGATGATGGGAAACATGGTAAGACTAGTGGATTTCATAATTGTGGGCTCACTGTTGCACACCTCTAGCTGTGAAGTGATTACTTGGTCAGAAGCAATACTGTGTGGCATACCATGATGGTGGATATGACATTCTGTAGGTCCACAGATGGTGGTTTTGGCAGAAGCATTAGGTTCTGCAAAGGCAAATCCATAACCAGAATAAGTATCTACTCCAGTAAGGACAAAGTGTTCTCCTTTCCATAGAGGAAGTGGTTCAATGTAGTCAGTCTGCCACCAGGTTGCTGGGTGGTCACCCCCAAAGAGTGGCGTCATATTTGGGGTCAATGTTGGTCTCCACTGTTAGCATATCTGGCACTGAGCAGCCTTGGTGAGTGTAAATCTATGTTGTTGAGTCCTCCCATAATCTTCCATCATGGCGATTTTGTTCATGGGTCCACTGGGCAATGACAAGGATGGCTGTGGAAGGGGCTGACTTTCCTTAGAACAGGTCTGATCTACTTAATTTCTGAACTCCTTTTCTGCTTATGAAGTCACTTTTGATCAGCATTTACATGAGATACACATATCTTTACATCCATCATCCATTTAGAATCAGCTCTTTAGAAATGATATTGCTGTAGAGTTTCCTGTATGAAGTCACCTTTGATCAGCATTTACATGAGATACATATAGCTTTACATCCATCACCCATTTAGAATCAACTCTTTATTTATTTATTTATTTATTTATTTATTTATTTATTTATTTATTTGTTCGTTTGTTCGTTTGTTCGTTTGTTAGTTTGTTTTCGAGACAAGGTTTCTCTGTGTAGCTTTGTGTCTTTCCTGGAACTCAATTTGGAGACCAGGCTGGCCTTGAACTCACAGAGATCCACTTGGCTCTGCCTCCAGAGTGCTGGGATTAAAGGCGTGTGCCACCACCGCCCAGCTAGAATCAACTCTTTAGAAGTGATATTGCTGTAGCGTTTCCTGGTATGTCTAAACCTGACATCTGAAACAAACAAACAAATAAATAAATAAATAAATAAATATTGAGTTGTTTTTTTTTTTTTTTTTTTTTTTTTTTTTTTTTTTTTTTTTTTTTTTTTTTTTTTTTTTTCTGCAGTAGGTACGTGCACCACATGCATGCCTGGTACCTATGGAAGGCAAAAGAGGGTGATAGATCCTCTGGAACTGGAGCTATAGATGGTGGTGAGGCTCTGTGTAGGCCTTGGGAACTGAACCCTGATCCCCTGCAAAAGTAGTAAGTGTTCTTGACAGAGAATCAGCAGTTTTGAGCGTGTGGTTCGGTACTGTAAGTTTGGTATCTGGATGAAATGGATCTAGCGAGTGCTAAATTAAGTGGGATTCCAGCAGGATTGTTCTCTGCATGGTTCCCTTGAAGACTTTCATACAGCATGTGTCATTAAACCTTCAGGAGAGAGTTTTAACTGAAGAATTTTCCAGGATTATTTAACCAAGTAGCTCCTCTCTTCCTAAAGCCTCACACACAGATCTGAAACGAGACTCTGGTTTGGAAATGCTACTTGATGTTGCCATCAGGGTCAGGAGAAAGAGCTCTGTGACTCTCTGCTAACATAGCTGTCTTATTCTCTTAAACTGTTAATACAATGCTTTCATGACTCGGTCTCTCTTGCTCCTTAAACTTATCTCAGTATTCTACATGAATAATAACAACTATTACCAGAGTCTGTCCTTGAGCCAAGTTCTCGTTTCTCTACTGTTACTGACACCCCGGTAGCTAAGGAGCTTTGTATATTCAATGCCCGGACATGCTATCTTGCTTACTTAGCAAGTATATTTACTTTGAAGTTACCATGATACCAATGTGGTTTGTGGATGACCTTCCTGGTAATGGAATTGACTCATTCTATTTTCTTTCTCATAAGATAATGTAAGGATGTTATTTCTAATGCTCAGAGAAAGGAATCTGTAAACTAGCATTCAAAATTTGTAGCTTGACTCAAAGAAATCATAGCTAAATAAAGTATGATCAACAGGAATTTCAATCACGATGTGCTTAACTGTATTATGGATACAATATGTGAAAATTTGTATAATGTGCTGGTTAGAATTCTTTGAAGACCAGAATGCTTTGAAGACTTGGCTCTTGTCATTGTTTCCTATTATTTAATAAGAAGATGATAGTCATGTATAGGCCTGTACGAAGGACATGTCTCACTCAGTGGGAGATGTCTATCAATAAAAGAGATCAAAGCTGCAGTTAAAGTCTGTTATCTGGGCAACATAGGTAATATATGCAAAAATAAAATAAAATAAAATTTAATAGCCAGTTCCAGTCACTAGTTAAGCTAATAACACTCTATCTACAGGGAGATAGGCTGATGTAGTAGTTATAGTGAACTAGCTTCTGTATTCACAGTGCTACTCATCTTCAGTTGCAGCTCTACTATTTACAAGTCAGGTAACTTTGCCTAGGTTACTTAAACTCTTATCCCTTTAGGAACCACCAGCTAGAAAATGAGACCAGTAGTACAGTGCAATCCCTAAAGCTGAGGATTAAAGACATAGTTTGTCTACTGGGTTGGAGATTGGGTAGACTTTAGAAAATAAGACTCCCTACAAGAACACACATGTACACATGCCTACATTAATGAAAAACTTCTATCTTGGCAGAATGTTATGTTGCTATTCTAGTTCATATATACCAAATAGTACATTTAGCTAAAAGATCTTTGTAGTTGGCATTTTTTGGGGGGGCTACCAACCAGCTCCTAAATAAACACATAGAGACTTATTATTAATTATGAATGCTTGGCCTTATCTTAGGCTTGACCCCTAGCTCTTTTAACTTAATTTAACCTGTTTTTATTAATCTATGTTTTTGCCTAGGGCTTTTTACCTTTCTTTCATTCTGTATGTCCTACTTTCCTGCTTCCTCTGTGTTAGCTGGCCCCTGGTGTCTCCCTGTCTTTTTCTTTTCTTATTACCCCTAGGCTAAATTCTTCCTCCTACTTGCTCTCTCTGTTCAGGAGCCCCACTTCCTCCTCCCTCACTATTGGCCATTCAGCTTTTTATTAGGGCCAATCAGGTGCCTCAGGCAGGCAAGGTAAAACAGCAACACATCCTTACAAAATTAAACAAATGCAACCCATCTTTACATAGTTAAACAAATGCAACACATCATCTTTGCATAGTTAAGTAAATATTCTACAACAGGTCTTATCTGTTATTCTTAATCATGCTATCTAGGTAGTCTTAGGAGGTTTAAGGCTCAACTCCAAAGAAAGTAAGAGGGACAGTTCACCCCCCTGAAGTAAAAACCAGTGTTGTATGTAGAACTTTTCTAGGGCTATGGAGAATGTGTGAGTAGCTTGGGGAGACCTCTGGAGACAGTGGATTTACTAAACAAAGAACATTTAAAAGGGATGTCACAGCAGGGTGTGTGTGGGGAAAGATGGTATGGAGAGTTGAAAGTGAAAGTACCAAAGAATCACAACTGCACTCACAACCCAAAACATTGCCTTGTTTCTCAATCTCTTCCTCCCCTTGAACCGAGCAGAGGGAAAGGAAATATGTTGCTCTTCCTGTCCTACCCATTATCCTATGGCTGGCTTCAGTGCAGAAGCAGGCTTGTGGGAAAAGGATGCTGACAGGGGACCAATGAGTTTCATGCGCAATTAACTGATGCTGGTCTTTTTTTTTTTTTTTTTTGGTTTTTCGAATGAGGGTTTCTCTGTGTAGCTTTGTGCCTTTCCTGGAGCTCACTTGGTGGCCCAGGCTAGCCTCGAACTCACAGAGATCCGCCTGCCTCTGCCTCCCGAGTGCTGGGATTAAAGGCGTGCGCCACCAACGCCCGGCAAAGCCTTTTTTGTTTGTTTGTTTGTTTGTTTTTGTTTTTCGAGACAGGGTTTCTCTGTGTAGCTTTGCACCTGTCCTGGAACTAACTCTGTAGACCAGGCTGGCCTTGAACTCACAGAGATCTGCCTGCCTCTGTCTCCCAAGTGCTGGGATTAAAGGCATGCGCCACCACCACCCGGCCTGATGCTGGTCTTGCATGCTAGTTCAGACTAAATATTTCTATCACATGGGTTAGGATATTTTCATCGTGGACACAAAATGGAAAGTCAGGGGGACACATATATTCTAAAACAGGGGCAGAAGTTAGTTCAAAGGCAAAACTGGAAGTGGGACTGGATAAAATACTGATGAAGCATTTGCCCATCTGATGACATTTGAGTTGCACTGCTTCTTATGTGTCCTGTGCACTTCATGAAGATGATAGGATGGATTAAACTGGTGGTTTTAAAACATATTGCTTAGTTAAAAACTGTCTTGATCCAGAGCACAAAGAGAAGGAACTAGTTCCAATGCAGCTTCAGTTTGCTGTCTATACCTTGGGTAAATCAATGAAAAACAAAAATATCCATTTCTGGTGCCCTAGAAACTGCATTGAGAAAATCCAGGCATTTACAGCTCAGTGAATGTGATTAGTAGTAGTTCCTTCATGGATAGAAGGAACAGCTCAATAGGCAGGTCTACAATGATTTTCTTAAAAGGCTTGCAAAACCTACTGGGCAGATGTTGTGTTTTGAGTGCTAAACCAGACGGAAGCTACAGTAGTGGGGGTGTAAGCACTTCCACAGGAAAAAATATAAAACCATCACACCGGATGCTACGGAAACCATGTGGAGTGAAGGAAATGCAAGCTTGTGAGTTAGGCCTTTGAAGGTCTGCACCTGCTCTTAGATGACTTGAGATGGTGTGTCAGACTTCTCTCATGCAGGAGTGGTACCACGTGGTTTTTAGGAGAATAAGACTACTACCTCTCCAGATAGAGAAACACTCTTACATGGGCATCAGTTTCCTAAAGTAAGAACATAGGAAAGGCTGGTGTGTGAGTAACAGCAATTAACGTACTAAGTTGGTGACTGAACAACTTCTCAACCCATGTTCCAATTTCTGGAACTCTTAGCTATAAAGAAATTAACTGAGTTAGCATCTCTATTCCCAGATCAACCAAAACTTTCATGAATGACTAGGACATTTTTATCCATTTTTTTCCTTCTAAACTAATTTTTGGGACTAGGTTTGGGGATGGCAGTTGAATTTATTTCTACAACACACACAAAAAAAGCACCTCAGACTTAAAACATAAATATTTATTAGAATTTTACTGCAGAAACTGGAAGTATATATACACTTGCTGGAATCTCTACAGGAATATCAAATATAAAATCTTTTTTTCAAAAGGCTGAAGTGCCTCTGACTTGTTCATACATAAACCTTGTTTCTAAGTTACAACCTGTAAATTCACAAATGTCCTTCGATTTCTGCATAGACCTTAGACTTCTGTACACATGAAATAGCCCACAGACTCATGTCCATACTGTAGCTATTATTAATACATTTGCAATCCAACCTCCATGCATTGAAATTCATCCCCCTGAAATACTATCAGGAATTGAAAATTATATAAAGCGCAAAAACTAAAGTAACTATGATTTTCCCTCTTAAATCCCTCCAATAGCTTTCCATTTCCTTCTTATAAACCCCACACCCTGTATGTGGCCTGCAAGAACCTATTTATTGTAGCAACCTGCTCTTCCACCTTGTTATATTTTGTATTCCCTACTTCACTGGGAGAGACCTTTTTGTTTTTTTTTTCAGTTCCTCTAAGGTTCCTGCTTTTTGCTCCATCTAAGGTTTTCCAAATGCTCTTCTTTGCCTGAAACATGCCTTTGCCTCCCCCATGCATGCACAGTACAAATCTCCCACCCACTCCTTCATTTCTCGGCTTAAATGTCACTTGTTTAAAAAAAGACTTTTTTGAGTTACCAATCAAAACTGTTCCTTTTCCTGACTTTTCTCCAGCATAAAATATTGTTTGTTCCAATACCATAAATGCACTACTTGGTTTGAAATGAATGGGCAGATTGAAAGGGATCAGGCAACATGATGACAAATACTACCTTTTTATTATTTTAGACAACATGTCAGACTGGAGAAATTGTGGACAGACTGAGATTTCCCAGGGTTTCTCAGCTAGGAGGAGCTGCATAGAACTCTTATTCCTAAATGGCAGCCCAAAAGAAGAGAAAGCAGAGATGAAGGAGCAGGGCCCCTGAGGCCAATGACTTGTGCACCAGATAAATTACCCCCTATCACTGGTCAGACAGTGTGAAATGGGTGGGTGGGTGGGGGCAGGAAGGTTATAATCTCCTACCCCATGAGCACATAAGATTGGGGGTAGCAGAAAAGCATTTTTTTCCATTTCCAATTCAAATTTAATAATTTAAGCTAAACACAAGGAATGTCTATTTTAGACTTTAGAGATAAGTTATCAGCAAGTTCATATGTTTCAAATATCACAATGCATGTATATGTTATAAACAAAAGAAACACATCAATATGTATGCATGAATGTGCTGTGGAAGAAGTATCATATATTTATTTATTAATATGTGTTATATGTATAGTATATGTGCCATATGGGTTTATACATAGTGCACATACAGATGTCTCACACACACACACCTGTATACATATTAAATACTACTATTATTTGGTACTGTCTGCCTCTGCAATCATATTGTAGGCCCCAAGAGTATAATAAAGATTGTCTACTTTCTTACGTTCTGCATTTGGGACCCTTCACATCCCAAAATATCCATTAAAATAAGTGGAATGCTCAAAATATCTACAGTGTTATTTGATTTAAGACTCAATAATAGTTGAAGTGGAAGTCATGAATTGTACTGCTGCTCATGATAAAATGATTGGTATTAAAAATTATCGTCTGGACTGTGTTTTCCTAAGATTTCTATTTTAGAAACTCTCAAGCTTACCTCACTGGAAGCTTATCTTTTACTGATAATTTCAGGGAAAAAAAATTCACATTTGTAATTGCCACAGCTCCTGAGTCATCAGCTCAGGGAGGACCTATGTTTGTGGGGAAAACAGCCAAAGAAAGAATGTCCTGACCAAATAAGAGCAGTCGGTTTTGCCATGTTGATTTGCTACTTATTAAAGCAAGGTCAGCAGGCCTTTGGATTCTACATGAGAAGTTAAAAAAAAATCTTTATTTTTTTAGTGGAAAGCCTCATTTTGGAACCGATTAAAATTTGGTGAACTCTGTGGTCCAACACTTATGGAGGACTTCCTGTTTTCTGGCTACCCCCAGGCGCCTACTTTGTGACCTCAGCCTTCATTAAAGATGCCTTGTGGTGCACTCTCTTATCAGTCCTTTTCTTGCCTTTCACTTACTCCTTACACTGGTACTAGGAGAGCTTTCAAACGCTTTCTTGACAGTGCAGTTTCATTGGTTCATAAGGAGTCTATTTCTAGCCACGGATTTTGTGTCATATTCCTTATCTTTTGTTTTGCTAAAATCCTAGTTTATTTGAAGCTTTCAAAGCTTTTCATAAGGATACTGATTAGCAAAAAGAGGAAAAAATGGAACCAAACAGCATTTTCAAGCTCTCATGCAGAAGACCAGATTTAAATATATATATGTGTATGTATATATATGGTAAATTCAGCTTTGAAAATACAGAGAAAAGAACTGAGACATAAAAACAATGTAATAATTGTCTGACCCGTAGATGCATCTCATCTACAAATCCTTGGGGCAACAGTAAAGTATTGTGAAATTTCTCTTAGCAGTGACTTTTTTTAAGAGATGCTGTACCAGAAAACAGTAAGGTTAGATTTTACTTTTGTTAGCATTTAAAATTTAGAGCATTTTAGAATTTTTAAAATGTGGTCTTTTTTGCCTATCTTCAACATATTCCTCAGCAAAAAATAACCGTGTCCTAAACTATGACATGTAGTTTTAACAATCATTTAATCTTTTTATTATATATTAAGAAAACTCTTTTGAGGTTGTCTAGACACAGATGTATATCAATATCTCACTGTCCTGTTTCCTTGTTTTCTGCTGAAACCTGCTGTAAACTGTCTGAAAACGTCTTAACTGACAAGCTCGGTATCAGTAGAACTGTAGGTGTAAATAATTCACAGGAAGTGCTGACAATATAAGTATCAATGTTCTAGTTCATTCGAATGTAAACAATAGCAATTCTATTTTAAGATGAAGTCTCACTTCAGAAGCAGGACAGTCTAGAAATATGTATATCAGTATAAAACTCTCAGCTCTTGGGCCTCAATGAGCCTCTAAAGTATTAGTTTTATGGGAAAACACTCATTATCCATTTTCTTGATATTTAATGGTTTTCTTTAAAATATGTTGTTTCCACAGTACCATCACCCTTTGGTGAGTAGTTGAATTAGCTGAACATTTTCTGCAGCTGCCATGTCTGTTGTGGTCTGGCGGTACCGACCACTTACTGTTTTCTTGTGGTGAGGAGTTAGATGATGCTTTCAAAGCAACTCTTACAATAATCCAGAGCCACAAGAATTCTACTTAAGGTGTCAACTTAATAAAGCAAACATTTACCCAAGGCCCCAGGATGGGTACTTCAGGAATTATGAACAGCAAGAAGAGGAGTGTCTCTGTAGCTAAAGTGCACAGCTGACTGACTAGGATTTTCCACTCAGTTAAAAACTACAGGGAGAATCACGAGAAATACTGCCAACGACTCGGCACCAGGCAGATCATTTCCTCCAGAAAATATTAGCCTCAGAAGAGAAGTCTATATGGTTGAACTATTTTTTTTTTAAGTTTTTAAAAATTAGCATGCCAACCAATGGGTTTCTTTGAGGTGTTTTCGTACATACTTTGCTCTGGTTGGTCATCCCCTGCTACTTCCCTCTCCTGTTCTGTCCCCTCCCCTTGCTTCCTTTCCCCAAGGAACTCCTTCTCAGCTGATAGGTCACATTTGTTCTGTTGTCTTCTTTTGTCATGGTTTTACTTTTCTTTATGGCTGAATACTTTTAAAGAACTTTCTATATCATCACAGAATGTGATGTGCAAGGCACAGGCTTTGAACCCGTATCACGATGTGCTTTTGAATCCTATCTCTGTTATACACAGATTGTGCATTCTTAGCTGAGATAACTTTCGGTTTCTAAAGGATTAAAGAGGGCATAATTGTAGAACCTATTTTCAGTCCAATTGAGAGGGCTAAAAAGGTAAGTATGTCAAAATACTTGAATCACAACAATTAATATCCCACCGGGAGCCAGCATGTTGTCTGGTGCTGGGGATGTCTTTCTGTATGCTGTAAATGTGTTGCTCTGATTGATTGATAAATAAAATGCTGATTGGCCAGGAGCCAGGCAGGAAGTATAGTATAGGCAGGATAAGCAGAGAGGAGAATTCTGGGAAGTAGAAGGCTGAGTCAGGAAACACTGCCAGCTGCCAATGCCATGAGAACTAAGATGTAAAGTACTGTTAAGCCACAAGCCACGTGGCAATGTATAGATTAATAAAAAAAGGGTTAATTTAAGATATAAGAACTAGATAGCAAGAAGCCTGCCATGACCATACAGTTTATAAGTAATATATGTCTCTGTGTGTTTACTTGGGTCTGAGTGGCTGCGGGCCCCAGCAGGACTGGAGAAATCTCCAACTACAGTCTAGGCCCAGGCTGCCACTGAGGGCCATGTCTGGGTCCGTGGTCCTGGTGCAGCTGAGGTCTGTGTTGATGTCTGTGGCCTGTGTCACTTCATGGAGCCATGGGAACCATGCGTGATGGAATCAGAGGGCCATGCTAAGCAGGTCCTGCCCCTTCCTGGATGCTGCAGGAAAAGAGCTGGCATCAATCCTCATGGGAGACCTGACCCCCAGCACTCAGGAGAACTGGCCTCACCCCTCACCATGGGCAGATGAGTGCTGACCCTGATGGCATGGGCATAGGGGCGCTGGCTCCACCCCTCACCTGAGGAGGGTAGCCACAGTGGCCTGGTCAGACCAGCTCAGGTATCACCCAGACCCACCATAAACATCTACTCCATCTAGGACCTGCTGGAGCTTGTAAAGGGACTGGTCCTGTGGAATAACACCCACAGGATCTCCATGACTCTGGGTCAGTTCTAAGAGGAATTTCAGTGAAGATCCAGTGAGAATGGTGTACCAGAAACCAGTGGCTTTGAACCAGACCGTGACTCACTGCAATGATTATCTGCAAGTAAAGCTGATTGGACAAAAGGGTACATTGTGTGACACACGGTGGCTTCTAATGCCACCAGGATGAATGGAGAAGTGTTAGAGAGGCCAGAAAGATGGAGGAGCAGAGGTTCTTTTTGTTGTTGTTTTTCTCTTTGTGTTTGTTTGCTTGTTTTGTTTCATTTTGATTTTTTTTAAAATTTCTTTTGGGAAGCCATTGCAGTGGGGAGCAGAGGATATGGAGGAACTGGGAGGTGAGCAGAACTGGGGTGCATAATGTGAACTTCCCAAAGATTCAATAAAGAAATCATCTTAAACAAAATAAAACAAAACAAAAACAAAACCACATAAATAGCATAGCACCTCTTTGTTTCCTTCAGTTAATTAATCTGATCACTTCCAAGGCCCCAAGTGGCAAGTATGGCCCACAGCATCTCCCGGCAGACTTAGTATGCCCACAGAATTTGCCATGGTTTGAATTTGAAGTTTCTGTCACAGACTCACATGTTGAATAGTTGGACCCCCCCAGCTAGCAGTATGATTTTGGGAGGTGTCAGAAACTTCGGTCATCATCTTTATCACGGCAGAAGAAAGTGACTTAGAATATCACCTTAGTGTATTTTCCAGAGTGACCTTGAACTGCTGGGAGATAGGGAGTGAAATAATCTATATGCAGAAAAACAATACTACAAGATCTTTCTTATACAAGAAATCTAAAAAAAAAAATTAACTAGGGATGACAGTGTTTTCAGAGTCTGAGAATACCTTGTGACCAGAAACCACTTGGGGGAAGAAAGGGTTTCCTAGTCCATCACAGTCCATCATTGAGGAAAGCCAGGTCAGGAACTGAGGAACTGAAGCAGAGACCATGGAGGAGGACTGCTTGGTGGCTTGCTCCCTATGGCTGTTCCACTTTCTTTCTAATATAACCCACCATCATGTGCCCAGGGATGGTACCACCTATAGAAGGCAGGGCCCTACCACATCAATCTATAAAGAAAATGTTCCACAGGCCTGCCATAGGCCAACCAGATGGAGACTATTCCAACTGAGGCTCCTTCTTCTCAGTTGACTTCAGCTTGTGTCAAAAGGAAAAAAAAATACTGGGACAAACAGACAGACTAACTCAATCAGCAGAGACCTTTTTCTGAAAGAGAGAGGGAGAGGGAGAGAGAGAAAGAGAATTCTCAGAATTACAGTGTAGAACAATGGTTACTGGAGAGGCTGGGGGGTAGGAAAGGTTGTGAGATGTTACTCAAAGGATATAAAGTTTCAAGTAGGTAAAAATGAATGAATAGGTTCACTGTATAATATAAAACCAAAGTTAATACCACTGTGTAATAGCAGAGCATCAGGGGGTGGAGTTAGGGAGGAGGGGCAAATGTAAGATGATTTACATACAATTCTCCAGGTAAATTTTTGTGTTAAATTGCATGTTCAATAATATTACTTCATAAAATCTTAGTGGAAAGTATAGTATTTGTAAATGAATATGTTGTTTTGTTTACTCACAAATATTGTGAAATATTTGCCTGCTGCATCTAGAACTCTAAGTTTTCTATCTGGCAAAATAACATTGAATATTTTATACAAGATGAAAGATTACTTTAAATTTCTTGTGTAAGCAATCCTGGCTACCAGAGATTTTTGCAAATATCTTGAGAAGAAAATCAAACTGTAACTTAGGTTTTGGAGAACCCTGGGAGAAAAACAAAAACAAAAACAAAAAAACAAAAAACCAGAACTAGATGCACTGAAGAGTTCCTATTTCCTAGGTGCCTTAGATGTATAATCACACTGTGTTCTAACAGTCACTCTTTTTACTGGTGGAGAAACCAGGGCCCAAACATTAGTAGAGTGTACTCAAACTGCCTCAGTCCACATGGTACATTCAGCTCCCTCCCAAGAGACAATTCCTGGGGAAGACTGGTTTGGAACTGTCCCCTCTTAAGTTCCAATGTGATTGTGTAAGTGACTCGCCTCCTATTTTCTTTAGATTTCTTATTGGTGGTTAACACCGCTATGTCTTCCTTCTTCAAAGAGCTGCTGACGTCATTACAAGTCAAGTAAAGTGCCTGGAGCAGTAGAGGTCATGCAAGTGGTCAGTGGAGGCTAGTGCTGCTGTGAGGTTAGAGAAAAAAGGAAAGAGAGAGAAGAGAGCTAGGAAGGAGAGGGTTTTCCATGCATCACCTCTTTCACGCCAGTGCGCCAAGGGTCAAAAAGGGACAGGGTCAACAAAGGCAGAAGAACAGGTTAAGCAGTTCCATTTGCTCTGTTATCAAAAACCTAGGAAGTAAGGGTAGGGGCAGGTCACCTTGGAATAACTCCAGCCTCCATGGAAAATACTGGGAACAGATATATATTTCACGAGCTTGGCAGTCCCCAGATCTCCGAATCTTAATTCTTATAGAAAGTCAATTTCTTTGTCTACTTGGTCCTCTTAATGCCTCACTTAAATAATTGATGTAGTACTAATACAGCCTAGATGTGCTCAATTTATCTGCTATTTACTACTCAGCCTCTATCAGCTTCAATTAAGCCTGCATTTATAAAACTGGAAGAATTATTTCAACTCAGAATTGTGGCATATAAAATATGTATTGGGTATTTGGCTAGAGACTGGTGATTAACAAGCAATTAATAAGAGGTAGCTTTTACCATCTTTCAGGAGCCATCTTTTTTTTTCCCTTCGTATATGAGGGTTCATCAGGCAGACTTGGCATTTATAAGCAGGGTATGCAGGCCGTGGTGGAGGACAGTTTTCCTTCCCACTCCTGCTAGGAAACCTCGGGTGTGCCTTGCAGCACTGAAATCCTTCCCCAGGGAGAGGGCAGCACCTAGAGATTGTTTGGTAGTTGTTTACCGTTGTATCTTCAGTGTTCTCTGCTCAAATTACCAAACAGAGCAATGTCAGAAAACTCCAAATATCCAAATAACAGAACCAAGGAACTAAGATCTTGTAAGGAGGCCCCAGACCCTAATTATTTCATAAAACCAATCACGAAAAGTAAATTGAAGACAAGTTAAGCTTGACCTCCTGAGACACCATAACTGATGTAAGAACACTTGTATATTTATAACCTGTCTTGTTCAGGGAAGGATTTAAGAAGGCTAATGAAGATTAGGGGGAAAATATGTAAGAACCGTTGGGAAAGAAAGAAAAAGACACCAAGAATACAGGACTAAGATGAATCCAGGAAAGAGTCACACGCACATAAAATTTGTTGTAAACATGGTGGAAAGCAAAAGGAAAAAACAGAAAACAAAAACAATTCTGCGGGCTTTGGACAAAGTCAAGGAAATTTGCCTAGGAAATGGGGCCTTTCGTGAAGCATTTAGTGCGGAAAGAAACCAAAGTTCTGGGGCCTGCCTTTGCCACCAGAACCGCCCTCACCAGGATGGGGACGCTTTTGGCTGGGGCTGTAGTCTGAAAGCTCTTGGTGATGTGGATTCACAGAGGCCTGGGCTCCACGCTGCGAGCTTCACCCATTATCTTATTTTCATAATAAGGTCTGTGCTTCCCTGTAATTGCATCACTTTCGTCAACAGATAGAGCGCAAAGATAAGGACTTTCATGTTTTAAAGGAGAGAGAAATTCAGGTAGGTAATCTACTCAAGCAAACAAACACAGCCTCACACAGTAAAGCGAAGCAGATTAGGGATGACCCTACTTGCTCTCAGGTAGGTTTCTGGGATCCTCCTCTCTTTTCATCTTATCACCAAGATCAGGCAAGGACTGGCTCAGAGAAGAGAAAGTCCCTTCCAGGTTCTAACAACCCCACAGTCTGAGACCTTTGCCCAGGTGTAGATATTCCTCTGGACACTGATGTTAGGTTGCTCCTCAGATTCATCTAGAAAAGGGGATCTTAGTCTCTGGCCACAGCGGAGACTGGGAGAATCCTACTGAAGGGTTGGCCAATACGCTGATTCCGGGAACCTGGTAAAACCGGTGTCTTAGATGAGTACGAAGTTTGGGAACCGCTGAGGCAACAGGGAAAGTTCTCGGTGGGGTAAGCTTCTGCCATCAGAGGCGGCGGCAAGGTTCTGTCCCTTCGGCGGCCACCAGCCTTAAATCAGAGCGCCCAGCCCGGGCACCGGGC
>CABHPH010157366.1:0-39946 GCA_902168325.1 Peromyscus nudipes | reverse complement strand
AAAAAAAAAGCTTGTGGGTGACATTGAAGTTTGCATACTGCTCCTGGCAAAGAGCAACATAAATTTACCTCTTCATTGTGACCCTGATAGTCACAGGAAAACATTGTCCCTAAATGCCATTAGTTTCAACTCCTCAATCCATCTTCCCCGACACCTAGTCAATGAATTTGTGGCTTTAATTCATCATATCAGCCATAATGTAAAAATTGAATTAAAACATTTCAGGGCAGGTAGAATGTAGATGATAGCACAGGATGTGGTTGGAATTGTGAAAGGCAATACTAGAAGAGATGAACTCAAAATGTTTCAGTAAGTAATTATATTGCAGGCGAGGAGGACTGTCTTAGTTTTCAGATCCAGGTGTTGGCAACCCAGGTATGTAACTGATAGTTCATTGCTCTGGGTTATCAATGTCTCACAATGTAGTATGACTCACCTAAGCCTTCTCAATTAAATTTTCTCTTTCACTATGAAAAAGTTCCCTAGTATCCTAGAAGGATGCCAGTCTGTTTCTTATCCAGGAGTTACAAGAGGTAACAATGTGAGAGCCTATCATAGAAGGGAGTGTCACTAATGCTTTTCCATAAATTACAGAAGGGACAATTTGGATGTGTTTGCCGTGTCATGTGTTTAGGACCTTGGACAGTTCCTCAGAGTAGCCATCATTATATGTATACATTATGTTATATCTGAATTCAGCGGAAGGATAGGCAAATGGGCAGATGATTGGCATGCCAGGGTCAGTATATGATGCTGTCAATGCTGGCACTATTATTATTACTCTTACTACTGCTATTTACCATAGAATAACAACTCTGATACATTACTCAAAAACATTTTTCCTGTAATTTTCCTCTCTCAACGAAGCTGTAAGTGGGTATATTATAATCTTCCTCCTTTTAGGTAGAAAGAAGTCCAAGAGTGGTGATTTCATCAAACTTGTAGCACTAGGAACTGGCTCTGTCCTTCTCTCCACTTATATCTGGTGATAGAGCCTATCAAGAGTCAACACTACTCAAAGTCTTAGCACTGATTTTGTGTTATATTTTTCCCTTCAGTTTTCTTATTCTATTTCTTCACTCATTTACTACTTATTAATTTTTTATACCAAGAGCCAAGCATGGAGTTTGGCACTCTGTCGAGGTGTACTACACCAGGTTCAACATGTCAATGGGCAAATGCTAAGCAGTCTTTTCACTTAGCAACAATCCAAGCACCAAGAAGCTATTATCTGCTGGGCACCTACTTTGTGTTTGGCACCGGTACGTTATACTCCAAACTACTTTGATTCTCACAACAATCCCTGGCACTTTCTCTACAGCCTACCTATCAGGACAGGGCAACCAGTGTGGGCCCCTGTTCATGCTCTCCCTATCACACTACCTGCTTCTAGTTACTCCATTTGTAGATCATGGTTGAAAGGAAAGGGGGCACTGGAGGTGGGAAGCCTGTGGTTTCAGGCTGGTGCTGTCACATTGAAGCTGTGTGCAGTGTGAAGCAACCCCCTCCCTCACTGCTCCCATTTCCTCAGTTAGGAAATGGATGTGGTGATGATATTGGCATGTACCTCATGGTTTGTTGTGGGAGGTAGGCAGCAACAAACAAAACCTGTTTTTAGGTTTTGTTAGAAACAAAACCTAGAAACAGTAACCATCTAGTATGTAAATCCACTGTCTGAGGAATTCTGCTATATTTATATTAAGTTGATTTTGGTTAATTTTATAAGAGAATATGAATGCAATAAGCACAGTTGAGCTTCTTAATTAAAACCTGCCAAGTCCCCCCATTTGCTAAGAACCTTTTGTTGCCTATTTTTATAGTATTTTGATATTATCTTCATATAGCTCTCACACACTTTTGCTAAGCTTACTTTTAGGTACTTGAATGTTAGATACATTATTATAATAAATAGGTTTTCTATTTCATCATTATTTGTACACTGAACCCTGCATATCTGTGCTTTAGTCTCTATCTTAGTTTCTTTCCATGTTTCTGTGATTAAAAAACCTTGATGAAAGCAAATCGAGATTAAAAAATGGCTTGTTTTTTAGATTATAGTTCAAGGTTATGGACCATCATGGCAGGGAAGTTAAGACACCAGAAGCCTGAATCTATACCACATTGCAACCACAGTGAGAAAGAAGAGAAAAATGAATATTTATATTGAGACCACTTTCTTCTTTTATCCCAGGAAATGCTGCCAGCCACAATGGGCATGTTTTCTTCCACCTCAGTTAACCCAATCACAATAGCCTCCAATAGGGATGCACGTCTATCTCCAGATGACTCTAGAACACATAAAGCTGATACTTGAGACTAACCAACAACGAATCACCTTTTTAAATTTCTTAGTAATATATTCAGTTGGTTCAAATTGTCCAGCCATTGTTTTACCTGAAAATAGAAATGAATTTTTTTTATCACTTCTTTACTAATTTCACACCTGTAAGTCCTCACTATTACACAATCACATTTGCTAGTATCTCTTGCATTATGTCACATACTAGTGTAGACAGTGGTTGCTTTTGCCTTTCATTCCTCTTTTTCTGATGGTCCCCATTATTTTCTCAACAAGCATGATACTGGATATTTTTTAATTACACTTATTCATTTATTTGTTGTGTACATGTGCAGGGTGTAGGTGTTCGTGTGCACATGTCAGGGTGTGTAAGACAACTTGCTGAAGTCGGTTCTCTCCTTCCACCATGTGGGTCTCAGGTATTGAACTCAAGTCATGAGGCTTGGCAGAAAGTGCCTTTACCTGATCTTGCCAGCCTGGGATTTTGAATTAAGGCAATACACATTTCCAAGTAAAAGAGTATACATCAATGCTAATTTTAGTAAGAAATATTTCAAGGGATAGATATTGAATTTTGTTGAATAGAACTTCAGCATCCATCAAGATGAGCACATGCTTGTTTTCCAGAGACTAATTTACTTAGATGAAAAATGTTATAGATCCTCTAACATTGTGTCCCAGACCAAATTCCATTTGATCATAGGCAGTTTCTTTGGATACACTGATGTGCTCTGATTGCTGATATGTTATTTTTGAAGTCTATTTAATATTTACAATTGAGACTTGACTCATTTTGTATTTGGTGATTTGAAATCACCATTATGATAGCTTCATGGAAATACTTTAAAATTATTCCTTCTTTTTATATTAGAATTACATATATCTTGAAGAACTGGAATTAACTAAAGGGAGGATGTTGGGGAGATTTACCAAAAAGGAGATGATATAGAGAAGATAAACAGAAGAAACATCAATGTGCCTCAGATTGAGATCACATCACACAAGGCATGAGCCCTTCACTTACCTCTTATACCCCTAATACCTCAGGCCGTTAACAATACATGGTATTGTCTTCTCTGGTACACAGATTATATTGATCCATGGTTAGTTCCTATATTAGCATCATATTTTTCCTTCCTTAACACAATTATATGACTTCATATTTGACCTTGAGAATTTCTTGAATTCAACTCTAGCAGAACACTGGTATTTAAAGAGCTAGCCCAAGGCAACTCCCTATTACATTGTTGTTCACACATTTATTCTCTTGCTCAATTGTCCAACATTCAGCCTACTGGCAACACCTGGGAAAGTAAGATACAGGCCCTGCTTTTGAGATCTCAAACTGGATCATAAAAGCATAGTAAGTCTAACCTTAATATGCATAACAAATTAAGCCACTAGATGGCCTTTTTTTCTCCCAACTGCAAAACAATTTTTCTCCACTGATTTTCTTTAAACAAGTAGTGCCTGCCAGCAAAAGCTCAAAGAGAAAATCAGAAGATGAGCAGGATTACTGGGATATATTCAAGGCACCACCGGCACGTGCTGAGTTTTACAAGCACTTCTGGCAGACCCAAAGCAGTAGGGTCATCATGGACTTTCTGCTAATGCCTTTCTCCCAGGTCCCTTCCCAAAAGGAAAGAGATTTAGGTGTCACTGTACTCTGCATGAAGTTTGGCCTTTACCAGAATGTGCAAGAATCAGGACTCTCAGAGAGCCAGAGCAAATGGCTGAGTACATGGTAGTTGCTAAGAAAAACACCTCATTTTGTCATTCAGCTACCTGTATCCTGAGTTTGCATGAGGAAACTGTTGAACCATTTAAAAGGAAAGGCAATGGGCAGGGAGATGGCTCAGTGATTAAGAGCATATACTGCTGTGGCAGAGGACCTAGATTCAGCTTGAACAAGCACAGCTTACAGTCATCTGTAACTCCAGTTCCAGAGGATCTGATGGACTTCATGGACAACTGCACTCATGTGCAAATACCCACACAGATGCATACACAAGTACACTTAATTAACAATAAATCCTTTTAGGGTTGGTGAGATGGCTAGTCAATTGAAGGCATTTGTTACTCTTGCAGAAGACCTGGTTTTAGTTCTTGGCATCCACACCACAACTTACAATCATCTAACACCAGTTCCAGAGGATCAGACTCCCTCACCTAGCCTCTATGGACATTGCATGCATGTGACACAGGGATACATACTGGCAAAACACCCACACACATAGAATAAGACTAAATAAACCTTTAAAAAAAATCTTTAAAAAAAATAACAAAATAAAAGGGGAGGCAATCCTACCTTCCTCAAAGGGGCATGAAGGGGACACACTTGTTTTCTAAGGAAATTGAGGAGAATTAAGTAATGACAGTGTTGAATTTTTGGTTAGCATAGTGTTACGGTTACAGAAAATTAAGGCAACAGGGTACCAGCTCTCAAGTCCCATCCCCCAACCATTTCCCCGGTTGGTGACATCTTACATTGCTGGGGGTTATCTGTTATAGTTAATGGGTTATACTGATATGTTATTACTAAAGTCCTATTTTATTCAAATGTCACCAGATCTTAGTGTGAAGTTCACTATGCTTACTTGACACATTCCTTAGGATTCTCAATCTTATGACTACTCTTCATACTTCTCTTGTGATTGATAATCTTGACAGTCTTGAGGGATAGGTCAGGCAGTTTGTATGTTCCTCAAGTTGGGGCTGCATGGCATTCTCCTCACAATAAGACTGGGGTTGTAGGTGCTGGGGAGGTAAAACGAAAGCACTGTTCTCATCACATGGCATGTGCTATTAGCATGACTGACTGCTGATGCTCACTGCGAACACCTGGCAGGGGTTGCTCCTGTCAGGGTTTTTCCTCTGGGAAGCTGTTCTTATTTCCTGCTGGGCTAATTAGAAGTAACTTACTATGAATATCTCACACTTACTGGGTTGCACTTTATGCTCTTCTACCTCCCAGAGGGAGAGTCCCTACACAAGTTTTGTGCAATTTTTCTGCACTGGAGACATTTCTAAAAGAATTCTCAACAGTGGTGAGTACACCGAGGGGCCAACCAGTTCTTTATTTTTAATGCCATTGACCAAACAAAGGAACCTAAGTCCCTTAGAGCAATAGTTGATACAAGTACCAGGGTAGAGACTGTGAAGATGAGCCTAGAGCATCACAAAAAAGTATGGTGATTGGGGGTGGGCGGAGTGAGTAGGAAGACAGAAGACAAGGGAGATGCATTTAAGGACACATATGAAAGAAATACCAGTACCAATAGTCACACAAATAGAATATTTTAAACAGCAAGATAAATCATGTAAGATTAGTTTATAAGTCAAAATACAAAGTAAATAACGAGTCCATATACATGTAGATATATGATTTCTACTATCATTAAAGATAAGGACCTCTAACTATGGTGATTTGAAAGAGAATGGCCCCCATAGGCTAATATATTTGAATGTTTGATTCATAGTTGATGGAACTGTTTGAAAAGGATTAGGAGGTGTGATCTTGTTGGTAGAGGTGTGTCACTGGGAGTGGGCTTTGAGGTTTCAAACGCCTATACCATTTCCCCTTAGTATTTGTGCCTCCCCCTCTATGTACCCCTCCCCTTCTCTTCCCTCCCTTCCTTCCTCCCCTCCTTTCAGCCTCATGGTTGTTGTCTCAACGTGTAAGCTTTCAGCTACTACTCCAACATCATGCCTGCCTACCCACTGCCATGTTACCCAACATGATGATCATGAACTCACTCTCTGAAACTGTAAATCCCCAATTCAATCTTTTCTTTTGAAAACTGTCTTGGTCATGATGTCTCTTCCCATCAATAGAAAAGCAGCTAAGTCAGTAACTGAACAATGTCTGGCTGCCAATTGCTCATGATTACACTGAAGATAAAGATATAGATTTAAACTCATATCATCTGACCCTGAAAACACATGCTTTTGAGCCATGAAAACAAGGATGGAAATGGACCACTGCATAAAAGGCTTAGAGTATGACAAGGCTTCCAATAAATATCTGCTGTTAGAATTTATCACTATTAGGTTTTCCCAACCACAGTGGGCTCTATATCATTACTTTCCTAATACTAGGACCACTCAAGACTATCCCATCACCAGGTGACAATTCCCTTCTCCTGATTCTCTCCTGTTGAATCCCATCCATCTCTTCAGGCTCAGCTGACATTTGGTGGACATTAAGGCAATTCTGACATCAGGACTTCCTGAGCACATCCCTCACCTACACACTTTCTCCAATGGCATAGAACCCCAATTTATCAAGCTCCAAAAAGTCAGAGACAATGATCACACAGGCAAGTTCTGGATAAATATATGTTGTGGTAGAATATTATTTTAAGGTGTGTTACTTTTGTTCATGTTGCACTTGTTTAACTCTGTGAAACTGTGATACTGTGCCTGTCTAGAACACCTGATGGTTTAATAAAGAACTGGCCAATAGCAAGGCATGAGAAAGGATAGGCAGGGCTGACAGGCAGAGAGTATATATAGAAGGAGAAAACTGGGAGGAGAGATCTAAGATCGAGCACGGTCAGAGGAAGAGGACACCTGGGGCCAGCTACCCAGCTACACACACAGCAAGCCATGGAGTAAGAGTAAGATGCAGAAGTAAGAGAACAGGGAAAGCCCAGAAGCAAAAGGTAGACAGGTTAAGTTAAGGAAAGCTGGCTAGAAACGAAGCCAAGCTAAGGCAGGGCATTCATAAGAATAAGCGCTTCCGTGTGTGATTTATTTGGGACCTGGGTGGTGGGCCTCCCACAAAAAGAGCCAAATAACCACAAACAATAATATATTGCAGGCTTGAGTAAATGAGTAAACAAATAAATTTGTGTTTGTGATCTCTTACACGTAAGCAAAGCCCAGTGTTTGAGAATAGTGAATACTACATGCAACCTTGCAGAATTAAACTTTGGAGGAAGGATAGATAAACAGGTGAATAAATTTTGCAGAGACCCAACCCTGTGGGAAGTATAAGCATATTATCAGAGTGTCCTGTGATGACCCGTGATGCCTGCCTAGGCTGAGTCCCTAGCACTCCTGGCCTGCAAGAGACAGCTTTTCTGGAGCCACCAGGCTGCTCCCCTGGCAGGCTCTCTGTGCCATTAGAGCCCCATGTTTGCTCCCTGGCCTCAAATGGTCCCAATCAATCAAAGGTGCTCAAGCCAAATCCAGCCACAGAATAATGGGGTATCCAGTTACACCGTGGGAATAGCCCACTGAACATCCCCAAGCCAAGCAGATGCTGGGGAGCAGAGCCCAATGCCAGGAATGCTCTTCTAACTGGTTCTACTGGAAATAATAATTGTATCAATAACAGGAGGCATCATTTCACCAAACACTATACAAGTCCGGCACTATGCTAAGTGCTTTTCAAGCTTGATCCCACTTACACCTTACCACATCCAACCAGTTTAGGGTCATCTAGGCTCTTTTTACAGATCAGAAGCTGGAGGGCATAGGAAGGTAGTCATTTGCTAAGCAAAGGTCTGAGCTTCTGAGGTCAGGGCCTTCAATTAGGGCCCCAGGTTTATCTGTCTGCCCCAATATGCAAATTCACCATACATTCTCTTTTGTCAGATGCCCCGCTCCTCCACCTTATCTCTTTTGGCTGCATGTGCAATGCGTAGAAAGATCCATGCATACAGGAAACTTCTAGAGAATTGTTTGCCCTAGCTCCTCTCATTTCCAATCTGACAGGGCAGAAACTGAGGTTTCTGGAATATGAGGTACTCAGTATATTCCTAATGTGTTCCTAATGTTCACTGATCATTTCCTAAAAAAATAATAGTCAAGAGTGCAATAGCAATGTGAGCTTCTGAAAATGATACTGAATTAAAAATAAATACTTAGTAATTGGGGTAAGTGACTTATTCTCTCTGAAATGTAATCCTTGTTAGAAATGAGACTAACAGCCTTGCTCTTGGGGTTGTGGACTCTGAGCACTGAGTATGAGGTGTGAGGAGCCCATAGCTGAGCATTAAACAAACATGCAAACCACAGGTTCCAGCTAAATATGGAGAGGGCAAATATTCACGCAGGGAGGGGGCTGTGGAGTGTGGAAGGAAGCTCCATACCAGCCTGGATAGTGGGAAGAATTTTGAGTGGAGGAGTTGCCTGACCTAAGACATCAAGATGAGGTAGGAACAACTGACCAATAACTGTCACTTGTGACTACCTTGAACTCCTTATCCATCAGAGAAGAGTGGGATCATCCAGACTAGACCCTCGGAAACCTTACTTTGTTAATGGCATGGAGAAGCTTGGCATGGCTTCCATCTGTATTCCACCACTCAGGAGGCAGAGACAGGTGGATGCCTGCAAGTTAGATGCCACACTGGGCAACACAGTGAGGTCTATATACTATCTCATAAAATAAACAGTAAATAATTAAGGTGGAGTATGCATTCACGACATGGAAGGTGGGAGGTGGCAGGTGGCACTGGGTCCCTTATGAAGCGAGGCCAACCAAGAGAAACCCAATAGTATTGCCCATGATAAAAATAAAGCCCTGCCCCTCTAAAGTCAAAGAAGTGCAGGCTGGATCCCACCAAAAATAGCTCCCTCAAGAGCCTGGTACTCTTGACACAAAGAGGCTTTGTGTCTCTGCTATACATAGAAAACACTTGATTTCAAGGCACTCCAGTGAGTACACTTCTTTCAGCACTGCTCTGTCATCAGATCTGGAGGGCTACACAAGGGGGCAGGCAGCCATTGAAGTCAGTGATAAGCATGTGATTCTCCAAGCCTTAGAGGAACGAGCAGCTAGTCTTCCAGAAGCATTTCACCCAGGGTTGCCGGTGCTTCTCCCTAGAGCTTCCAGGCTATATATTGCAGCCCCAGCTCTAGAAATGAGTTCATCTCTGTCCTCTGAGTGGTTTATTCTGAGCTACCAATAACCTCATTCAGTTTTTAGAGTTTCTCACCCAGAGTACAGTACTCATTTTCTTGCTCACACCACCAGCTGTGTCTGTGGGCTTTTCTCTCCAAGACGACAGCTCTGCAGGGGACGAGGAACCTCTGTCTCCAACACCTCCCACCTGATACTAGCTAAGTGTCCCCAGATAATTGCCTCCATGTGTCTAAGCTCTTCTCTGCCAGTGCTGGTTCCCCAGCTGTCCTAAGATGGAAAATGTAAGGACACACAGCCACACAGTCGTGAGAGCAGAGCCTAGCAGGGTGGACTTTGGCAGGAACCCATGATGCTCCCCAGTTCTCACTCAAAGACTGATTGGGGATATCATTCATGCTGTGTGCATTGATAGAGGTCTCAGGACAGCTTGTGGGCATCAGCTCTCTTCTTCTCCTACGGGGGTTCCAGGGATCCAACTCAGGTTGTTAGTCTTGACAAGTGTCCTTACAGGCTGAGCCATCCTGCTGGACCAGTGATGGTAAATTTTGTTTGCCAACTTAGTAGGATTTAAAAGCAACATGGAAACAAACCTTTGGATGAGTTTTCCAATTCAGTCCATTGAAATGGAAAGACATGTACAAATTGTGGGAAGAACCATTCTACAGGTTGGGCAATGGCTTCTTGACTGCTTCTTGACTGAAGATACAACATGACTAGCTCATGGCACCATGCTTTCCTTGCCCTGATGGAACGCATCCCCTCAGATTGTAAACCAGTGTAAATTCATCCTTCTTCCTTCAAATTGCTTCTTGTCAGGTATTTCATCACAACAGTGAGATAAATGACTAATACAGCAGAGTAATTGATATAAAAAAGAAATTTATTCCTTACAGTTCTGGAAACTTGCATGGCCAATACGAAGGTGGTAACATCTGGTGAATTTCTTCCTGGACAAAGGCTGAAAGGGTGCTTGAAAGAAGGGGGCTGAAATGCTTTTTCACATCCCCACCTCCAAGATAACTCACTGCTCCTGTGATAATGCCATTCAGTCTCCTGTGAAGGCAGAGCACTCATAACCTGATTACCTCTCTTCAGGTGCTGTCTCTCAGGATGCTTGCAATAATGACTGAGCCTCCAGAACACGTGGCCACCTTCAAACACAGCCATAGGTGAAGAGTTTTGTGATAACACATTTCAAATAATGTTTTTCAAACTATTTATCTCAGCCAGGCCAGGAGCCAAAAGCTTGATGTGCATTTATTTGTCTAATTCTCACATCAATTCTACAAGATGGGCATTTTACCCAAAGGAAACTGTGGTATGGAGATCTCAAGTTCCACATCTGGAGTTGCACCACAAATGAGTAGCAAAGTAAACTGAAAGTTCACAATCCCACTGCCCATTATAGGTAAGTCCTCTGCTCTCTGATCTTGATGTATAAGAGGTTATACCAACTATTTGTTCTTCTGGTGTCTCCTCTGGACCAGGCTTAGCATGTGACACACACAAGCACTTGGTTAGCTCTGCTGATAACCATAGGAAAACAGGTACCATCTCCCCTGCTTTGGATGGTTGCATCAAGTTCCACCCTTGGATGAATCTGCTGATAGCTCTGCTTCTTCTCAGAGCCCAGCAAGTTCACAGCCTCCCTTCTGAGGGTACCTTAGTTAGATCAGTATATAACACCTGCCTGTAGGAGTTTAACAACATACAATTCCACACCAACTGGGCCAGCAAGTGTTCCAGGACACCGTCAGAGATGACCAAGACAAGTGTTCACAGAACACAGGCTCATGCTCACTTTGGCAGCAGAAATACTAAAATTGGAACGATACAGAGGGCACAGACAGGCTCAAAGCTCTGGACAACTCGGGACTGGGGCATTGAACATGTTCCCATTCACAGAACCAATCATGAGAAGTCTATAGACCCAAGTCAGACAGATTTGACCTGAATCTTGCCTCACTCTGACTTGTTCCATGTCTTGGGAAAGCTTGTCCTCTCTGAGCTTGTCTCTTCCTGAGCAGAAGCCACCACCCACCTCTCTGATGCCAGAGTTGTGAAAACAAGATAAAGGACCAAACACCAGGCCCTGGCCAGACACCATTTGAAACTGTTACAAACATGTGGAAATGCATTTTAATTCATCTCAAAATCACAGTAGTAAATTTACCACATGTTGGCCAAAGTAATATGACTTTTAGAAAAGATATATTTTTGTAAGGTGAGAAAAATGGTGCTGTTTTGTCCTTCTATGCACCCCTCGAAAGTCTGGATTCGAAGAAGACAACAGAAGAAGGCACCTGTGTGTCTTCTTCTATAGGCTATCTTTCCTGGTCACGGGTGCCTTGTGGCCTCTGAGAAACACCACTGTACACTCACAAGAAAATGAGAATGAAAGGGGCAAGTGAGGTGTTAGCATTATTGGGAAATTAGTTTTGACATCTTGGTCTCTCCGAAAGGGCTCAGAGACTCTAGGTTCCCTGGATCCAGGGTTCCTGGATCTCACTTTGAGAACAGTTGCATTGAGCCTGCCTGGCTACCCACCCCTGTTTCCAGTGAATTCAGACTCCCAGCGAGTCTGGCTCTTAAGGGCTCCCACAACTCCTAGGTTTGGTCCAATCTCTAGCTATTGGGCACCCAGTGCCTTCTCCCAGCATGGACACCATCTCCCTCTGCTGGGCCCTCCACAGGAGGATTCAGGGCCCCGTTGCTCACTTGTATAGCTCTGTTTGTGTTGATCCCTCCTTTCAATGCCACCACAGCCTCTCCTCCCAGGCTACTTCCTGTATCTTGCAGAGCTCCATCATAGGCACTGTTCCCTGTAGAGATTCTCACCTGGTGCTTCCCTGCATGTCCTGTACCCCTACTATTCTCTGAACCAACTACTCACAAGTACTCTCCTAGAATTCAGGCCCTCAAGTCAATAGTTCAGATTAGGAATCAGTTCCCTTTGCTCATCTTGGGCTCCTTGGGGACAGGAGATGACTTGGGGATTCAGCCTGAAGACCAGGCCTCTCTCATTCCAGATCTTACTTGAACAAGAATATGCCTCTCCTACCAAATCTATTTTCTTTCCATAACATGACTCATCCAAATTCCCATAGTTATTACCCTAATTCTTCAATTATAAGACACCCTCTTCTTTTTCTCCGCATTACATTTCTATACAGTCGGAATGTCTTAAATGGATGGGTACATTTAATGTTTCTGATTTCACTTCTTTTCGAAAGTTGTAGTTAAATTGATGGCCTCTCTTACAATCAGTGGTACTTTACATCATAATAAGCATAATTACCCTATTACAAATAGGAGGCTGGCAATCCACAATCTTGCATTTAACCAAGTGCTTCCCTGCACTTCTCACATTGTTATTCCAGTAACTCCCCCAGTCCTGGGTGCAACTGCTCATTGGTCTCATTAACTCCAGTTTTTGTTCTTTGAAAAAAGAAAGGAATGGAAAGAGTGCAGAAAAAGAAGGCTACAGGCTGAGAACGGAGACAGGAGGTGCCTCTCAGCCCCAATGTTTTGATCTAGCAAAGATGGCTCCTTACTGTACGTGCCTATGCAGACACCTACCAGACTGCTCCCAACCCTCCCTGTCTCTGATACTTCCAATGTCAGTGCCTGCTTCACATATCTCCCACTGTTTGCAATCTGTTTTTATACTCCTTAGGGCGTCTGACCGTCCCTGCCATTCTCTGTAGACATATGAGCAGAGATCTGTCCCATTTGACTGAAGAGGAGTCTGAGGACCTGGCAGGTAAACAGTTTAAATTAGAACACACACCACCACCCCAATAGCACAGCTCGAGGCCTACGATCCTGGGCAGGACTCTACCGTACAACTGCCACCAGACTGCAGTAACAAGCAGCCAGTGGAAGAGAATGAGGAAGAGGCTGAGCTAATTAAAAAGTAGGGAGGAGACTGAGGACCAAAATGGCAGCTAGCCTGTAATCCCAGTACTCTGGAGGTAGAGACAGGGAGCCCCTGTGTCCCTCAGAGAACTGTCTAGAACAGTGAGCTCTGGGTCCAAGAGAGAGAGCCTGCCTCAATTCATAAGGTGGAATCTAATTGAGGAAGACACCCAGTTGTCACGCTCTTGTTTCCACATGCATGGGCACACACATCTGTGCACACCTGTACCCACACATGTACACAGGCACACATACACACAGAACGGCACAGAAGAGGGGATGTATAAATCAAAGTACATAAAATGGCTGATTTTGTCAACTTGCCTTGACTGCAGATGTGTAGACAGCGGGTGAAGCACAGTTTGTAGCTATGTCTATATGGTTGTTTCTAGAAGAAACTAGAATTTGATCAGGAAACTGAGTAAAAAAAAAAAAACATTGTCGTCCCCGATGGGTGCTGCCCTCCAGCCCACAGAGGGTCTGAATATAGAAGAAACGGGGGAATAGGTTTGCTTGGTCCTGCTGAGCTAGGGCACCCGTCTTCTTCTGTCTCCAGATACCAGCATTCCTGTTTGTTTCAGGCCATTGGGTCTGAGCTATGTCTACACAATGGGCTTTCCTAGATCTCTAACTTGATAATGGTGAGTCATAGGCCATCATTTCTTCTATCACTGCTTCAGCCAATCGGACAGTAACTCTTTCAATACAGCTCTATATCCTTGGTGTTATCTATTCCTCTCTCTCTCTCTCTCTCTCTCTCTCTCTCTCTCTCTCTCTCTCTCTCTTTCTCTCTCTCTCTGTCTCTCCCTCCCTCCCTCTGCCTGCCCCCTCTCTCTGGAACAAGATGTAGCTCTTAACCACTTCTCCAGTGCCATGCCTACTACCGTGGTGCTCTCAGCCATGATGATACCTGACTAAGCCTCTGAAAAGTGTAAGCAAGCCCCCAGTTAAATGCTTTCTTTTATAAGAGTTGCCTTGGTCATGGTGTCTCTTCACAGCGACAGAACAGTGACTAAGGCAGTTGGTTATAACAGCAATGCAAAACACATCTTTCAAAAGTCTAAAAAATACTAAAAAACCACAGAAAGTAAACACAAGCACTACTCCAGTTCTACAGCAAAACAACACCACTGCAGTGATTGCCACACTGGTGTCCCTCTTCTCAGGGACATGTTCCATTCGATGTTGTCCATATGTCTTTGGTATCTGGTACCATGTACTCAAGCAGATGCCTTTGCCTGCCCACTCCCAAACTGTTTTTCTGTTTCTTTCTGGCCAAGTATTTCTGTTTGTTTGCAGGACAGAGGGACCATGTGCTTCAGAGAAGGTTCCTCCCAGTCTCAGAAAGTAAAGGTCATGGCCATTCTACTCTTCATGATAATGAGCATGTGCTTAAGTCTTGGCAGTAAAGCAGGAGGGGCAGAGTGAGGATAAAGATTTTCTAGACTTGCAAAAGAGATCTGTGGGAAGAGGCACTCTCTCTCTCTCTCTCTCTCTCTCTCCTGTTTCTAAAAGTAGCAGCAGACGGATGTGACATTTGTACTGGTAACAGTCATTTCAACCACCAAAGCAACTCATGGTAACTTTAAGAGAATCACTAAGTAGCCAATGGGAGCCACAAAGTCAAGCCAGGATTCTTGTGCTATGGGAAAAAAAGCGCCCCAGAGGTACAAATCCTCTGCAGATGGAAGTTAGAGGTATCCTAACCTCTAAGGTGCCTATTGTAACCTGTTTATGGTAAACCTCTCTTTGCATGTGGACATCTTTGCAAACCAGTGAGTAGGTAATAACAATCTTTAAAAGCCTAACTACTTCCCAGTACAGTCACCCCTCAGTGTCCATGAATGATTGGTTTCAGGAACTGCAGAGACATGCAAATCTTTGGATGTTCAATTCCCTCCTTTAAAACAATAGAAAATTTATACATAACCTACACATGCTCCTGCATGTTCTAAGTTACCTCTAGATTACTTATGATGAATAAGAATAATGGAAATAGGTGTTATACTGTATTGTTTAGGACTAATTGTAAAAAAAAAATTCTATACATTTTTAGTACTGATGTATTTGTTCTTAATATTCCCATCTTTGACTGGCTGAATCTACAGAAGCAGAACCCCCAGGCACAGAGGACTGATTGTACTCCAGGAAACACATTACATGGATCATTTCACTCCTAATGCTCACAGCAAATCGAGATGGGTCAAAATGATTAACCCTATTTCTTCAGACGAGAAAGAAAGCAAACCATGGAAGGAAGAAAATAAACACAGGAAGCCAATGGAGGAACCAGAAGGTGAGAAGGGTCTATCAGTGGTGTTTCAGTTTCTCTTCTACAGTTACAACCCCCAGCATTCACCATTGACAACAGCTCCAAGGTGTGACAAGACTACCAGCTGTGGCTCATAACCAGCAAGGTGAGTCTCCTCCCCCTACTCAACCTCCTAGCTGGTCCTTAGTGTTTAGCATTTCCTAATTACCCTGATTCTGCAATCTGAGAAACAATAATATTCTCTAATAGCTTCTTCCTATAATTCTGTGGAGCAGGTCCCCGCAACAGAAAGTCCTTAATTTTAATTGCATATTGTGTTCTCTTTCTGAGGGCAGACAGATATTTATTCATCCAGCTAATTGTTCCGGAGACAAAGACATGGAACATATCACACCAAATTAAGTGTTTGCTAGTTGCTGTGGCTGGGACTCAGCTTTCCCCTGATTTTCTTTCTGGGAGCTGCTGAGGAAATCTTGGCATTTATTTTTTTAAACTATTTTTTGGCTCAGCCCACCTATGATTATACAAAGGCCAACAAATTCTGAGTTGTATTATTACTGGTGGTAATAACATGATTAAGACAAATGTATAGATGTGCCAGACATATGTTTTACATAGTACAAGGGGGGGCAGTGTTAAAATAGTACTTATTAAGTGCTGTGTGCCAGGTATTTGATTGGGTATGAGGAAAATCAACTTATTTCATCATCTTGTTCAAGATCTCCTGGGGCAGAGACTAACAGCTTTGTTTTGACTGATGGACATCAAAGAGTGAGGACGTAAAGACCAAGACTGTATGACCACATGTGGGTTTTGAGCCATGCCAAGGTAAGACATAAATACAGGCTTTAAGGCTGCCACAAAGATGGTGAGCCCTCACAACATCACAACATACACAGGAGACTGAGGCCAACGTCTTAAGTCCTGTTTCATTGACACAGTCACCTCCACAGACATGAAGGGAATTTTCCAAACATGAGTAGATCAAGCTACCATCAGAATCCAGGTTCTCACACAACTCAGCCCACTCCTCTGCTTTCAAGTGGTAGATGGTGCAGAGTGCATCCTGCATATATCCTGGGCCCCTCATCATCTCCCACTCCGATCCATGCGCATACCCATGGCTGAGTGATTTGTTCACCACACCTAAGAGGAGTAAGAGTCTATGGTACAGGTGAGTGAAAAAAAAAAGATGCCCAGAAACTCTCCATCAGTCTCCTTAGTCAATTCACACTAAGCCCAGTCAGATCCACATGGGTGTGATGCATATGGAGATGTGTCACACACTTCTTTTACAATCTCCCAGCCCTGAGATAGAGCACCAGTTCAAGACCTATTACAAAGCAGGGCTGTAAGGGAAATGGAGTGGGAATGAAGGCTTGGTTTCCACATCAAGGGAGATGACAGCAGAATACTAGGGAGAGGGGAGGGCACTGAGCATCTGTGTAGAAGTTTGGGACATAGAGAAGACAGCCCAGGGTAAAAATAGCAGGCACAGAGGCCAAGAGGCATCATAATTGAAAGGCCATCAAGTGTCATGTGTGCTGCAGGTGGTATACACATAATACTGAATTCACTCAACATCCTTAAATGGTTGGTACATTGGTCCTAATTTTACAGGTGTGGAGAATGACGCTCATGGAGGATAAGGCACTTGTTTAGGTCAGTGTCAAGCTTCACTGTCAAGTCTACATTAGTTTGACACAAACACGCATGCTATGAGACAGACAGGAGCTCTACAGAGGAGACAGCACAGTCACTGCTACTTGGGCCAGATGCACCCAAAGGGTTACCTGGCCTTGTGGTTCTGGGGGTCACTAATAACCCATGTTTCCACTAAGAAAGGACAGCTTGCTTAAAGCAGCGTGGTTCTAGGTAGCATCATGTCAGAGCTCAGATTCCAAGCCCCCACAATGTTCAAAGAGCCAGAACTGTTAGAATGAAAGAGAGAAGTCTTCCTTGTGGACGGAAAATTCCCTGGAGGCAGATGTCAGAATCAAATGGAGTAGCTTATGTTATAAACTGTTGTGGGGCGGGGCGGAGCCAGGGTGGAGGAGGGAGGGAGGAGGGAAGGAGAGGAGGGAATAAACAGAAGCAGAAGGTAGGAAGGAAACATTTAATGGGCTCAGACTAACAAAAACTGCCAGAGCTGTGGCCTTGCAGAGGGCACTACAAGCTCTCACACACTGCAATCTCCTTCCGGAAGGTTGTACCTCCGACAGTCTCCTTTCCATCCTGGGAGGAATGAAGCCCTTCTTATTGGTCCTTGAACACTCTTACAACCTACCCATGTGGATGAGGACTGTTTCTTCAAAACGTTTTTAAGAAATTACTGAATATCTTGTCAAGCAAACTCCTGTTGACCTCACCAATAGCATGCAATCACAGGCCTGGTGCTCTCCTAGGTGCTTGAGATAATCAGTGAATGAACAAACACTGTACCCTCAGTGTTTATGAACCCCAAAGCCCAGCTGTGAATCCCAGAAATCCAGACACATAGGGTGCCCTTTGCTGTAGTCAGCTGAGCCCTGGATGGCTGGAAGGTTACAGAGGCCAGTGGTGGAGATAGGGGTCTTCCCACGGTCAGGCAAACCAACAGAGAACTGGGAACAGAACTTCCTAGACATGAGGATGGAGCTCACTGAAACATGGGGACCAACAGTGAGGAATTCCTTCACCATCATGGCCTCTGCTCCCGAGTTACCAAGGCAACACAGTAACACAAATCAGCAATGCAGTAACACCTCCTTTGTAGACTGCATTGTACAAATGTAAATGTTGCTTAACACAATATCCTTCAGGGTTTTGAGGCTACTTTTTATGAGGGTCAGATTTCCTGAAAGAGGCTAGGCCCAGGGCACAGAGGTATCTTTGCTCCAAAGAGAGTCAGTGCAGGGCTCTGACCTGCTTTAGAGATCTAGACAGGGCCAGAGGGAAGATGGCTGTGTTTAGCAGGGTGACATTAGGAAAGAACCATGGTTAGGAACACCAAGGAGCCAGATTCAAATACTGGCTCTTCTCAACTCAGACAACTGGGGTAAGGTAGTGACATTCTCTGAACCTTGATGCTCCATCTTTTTCCATTTGTAAAGTGGAGAAAAGGCCAATACATGCCACAAAGAAATGTTGGGAGGAGTGAGAGAGATAGAGTCACTCCAGAGTCAGACTAAGCTCCAGGCTCCCAGCAGAACTGTGAGAGTCTAGTTCTTCCTAAACCTCTCAACCCTCTCAGGAAATAAACACAGAAACCCAAGCCATAGGCTGCCTTTATTCTCCATGAACCTATGACTGTGATTTGGAGAACAGGTGCTTACTAGTCCATGAGGACACAAGGCAAGAGGAGGGCAGAGTTGCCTAGGAATGTCCCCAGCTCCCACTAAGCAATATAGCCTGTGTGTCCCTATCAGACACGGAGGAGATGGGCATACAGAGAGAAGCCAGCTACTCCATCTCACAGGGATGAGCAGATGGATGAGAAAACACGTTGTAGAGCTGTGAGGCTGGTATGTGTTGGGGAAACAGACCTTAATCTAGGGATGCTCATGAAACATCATTGCAGAGTTTTCTGTTCAGATTCAAGATCAATAATCATGGTGTCGAGGTCACAGTAAAGAGGGAGTGTCACAGAGCATGGGGTGGGGGTGGTGTCAGCAGCATCAGCCTGCAGGAAGCTGGAAGGGAGAGGTACAGTAGACTGGAGAAGCCAGAGATTCTCAGGCTGCAGGAAGTTAGGAAAAGGGGGTGACAATGATAGTCTGGTTCTGTGGTGATATTTTATTTATGCACTCCAATAAAGCTTATCTGAGGATCAGAGGAAAAAGCCAGCCACTATATTATACATAGAGGTCAGGCAGTGGTAGCAAAGGCCTTTAATCCTAGCATTCGGGAGGCAACAATTCATCTGGATCTCTGTGAGTTCAAGGCCACACTGGGAACAGAGTCAGGCGTGGTGGCACATGCCTTTAATTCCCAGCACTAGTTAACGATAGAGGTCTGGAGGTCTGGAGACAGACAGCAAGTGATAGAGCTGGGTAGAAAGAGGAAGTGATGTAGCTGGGTGGAAAAAGGAAATAAGATGGCAGGGCACAGAAAGGATATAGGTATGAGTATACAGGAAGCAGCTCTCTCTGGAGGCTGAGGAGTTGGTAAGGTGAGGCTGGCTGTGGCTTGTCCTATTCTTCTGATCTCTCGGGTTTTCACCCCAATATCTGGCTCTCAGTTTCTATTAATAAGACCGTTTAGCAATTTGTCTTACATGGTTTCCTCAAGCCAAGACTGCCCAGCATCCTCTCAATGGACTTACTGAGCACATTTTTAAGAGTCCAGGTGGCATATAACACCACTTAGGACTACAGGACTCTGGAGCCTAGGAATGAGCTTTGCTCATGGCTAAGGTACCTGGCGTGCTGAGCAGTGCCTCTGTCGGAGTACAGAGCAGAGGCAGGCAGGGTCCTCTTGAAGATGTTCAGAGTCAGATAAGGCTCATGAAGGAGGAGGAGCCTCGATACAGTGCCTGTTCCCTATTCTCGAGCATGGGTCACAGAACCACAAATTATCTCTGTCACTTCCTGAATGTGTGACTCTGAGCCAGGCAATAACATCTCCGGGCTTGTGTTTCTCCCAGGAAGCATAAGAACTACATAAATTGCCGGGCAGTGGTGGTGCACGCCTTTAATCCCAACACTTGGGAGGCAGAGCCAGGCGGATCTCTGTGAGTTCGAGGCCAGCCTGGTCTCCAAAGCGAGTTCCAGGAAAGGCGCAAAGCTACACAGAGAAACCCTGTCTCGAAAAACCAAAAAAAAAAAAAAAAAAAAAACTACACAAATCAACAAAGAAATAGCATCTAGAATCTCCATGTTAGTATTTGCTTTCATGGGCTCTAAGACACTTTGTGACGCATCCCCCAAGGAGGTTAGGAATCTGTAAAACTTGGGTTTATCACCGACTAACTCCTACATACCCTACAAGCCCCCAAGTCCAGGCACACCTTCCACCAGAAGGCTTGTCTTTCAGAAGACTTTCCCTAGAGCTCCAAGTCTTTGTTAGTTCTGATTCTGTAACACACGCAGTCCCACTTCTCTGCAGTTTGCTTTGTTGAGGGTCTCCTCCTTCCTGTGCGATGCTGGAGGTGACTTCTCTCTGTGTGCCCAACTCCTACCACTGTGTGTGACAGGGACTGGGCACCACTGTATCAATAAAATGTGAATCAATGGTTTTCCCCACAAGAAGAGCAGACAGAAATATATAGTCATGGGATGACTTTTCAAAAATCTGGACCTGGAAAGGCTCCTAGGAGCACACAAGTGGAAACAGTGAAATCAGGTCTAACAGAAGAGAAAAGAATCAAGCCTGAAAACACTTCTCAGTAGTACGAATTAAACCCCAGAAGCTGCAGGATATCCAAGCAGGAACTTAACCAGGAGATGTCGAGACCAGATTTCTGTACCTGTCAGCTGCTCAGTGATGTGTAAGGGCAGCCCAGAGACACAACTAAGTAGTCATTTGAGGAAGACAGGTCCAAGGCTCTTAAATACTTAAAAGTAAATGCCAAGCAGATGAAGAAAAAGATTTTCTCTTCCATAGGAGCAGTAGGTTGATCTCAGACTGCCTGGGTCTGATAAAAAACTCTGACGCTATAAGTTTAGAGGTAAAATTTAATCTCAGGATGCTTTATTTCCCAATTTTTAAAGTGGGAATTCGACGATATAGCACCTATTTAATAGGGTTTTGAGAGTTGAAGTGCTTTACCCAGAGACACATAGCAGGCTAGAGTAGAGCAGCCATGCAAACTCAGAGGTCTTTCAAGAACAAAACACCTCCACTCAGGGGCAGTAGGGATAGTGGCCACCTTAGTGACCAGACCACCCTCCAAGGGCAGCCTTAGCTGAAGAACACTCCTCACCTGAGACCATGTCTCTTTTCAGAAGTGGCCAACAACTGATGACTGACCAGCATGAGAATGCAATCCCAGCCTCATTTTCTGAATTTGGGGTGATAATGAAAGATGACTGGAGATTCTGAGACCGCGGTGAAGATGGATGAGGGGTCTGTAGGGATTTAAGTGTTACTAAGTTTCTCCCTATCTCTAAGTAATGTCCTCTCTGTTCTCTCTGCATATGCAAATTCAAGAGCCTGTAGAATAGGATTCATCCCACCATCTGCTTCCTTGAAGCCAACCTAACAACAAAAAGACAAATGAAGACCCCAACAAAGACCATAGCCTGACCCAGCCAGCCACTTAATGCTGAGTGAATATACTGCAGCCCTCAAACAATCGTCCCTTCCTCCGACAAGAACAGATCCACTTTACCAGCAAAGGTAACCTTGTCTAGCTTCAGAACCTTGGCCAGCAACACTGCCTAAAAATTTTCAAGGTGGTGGTAGCCTTGGCAATGGATTCCACAAAACAAGGTATAATTCAAGGAGTCTCTCTTAGAGGAAGTGAGGTGTGGGATACATCCACAGCCAACATCCAGAGAGCAGCAAGGAAATGCAATGTTCAGGAAGAATAAAGCAGGTGGGAGCCTGTGTAAGAAAGCTGTGAACTGTGGATGGGGCAGAGAGTAGAATGCTCTTCCCACAAGGTGCCTTCTAGAAAGAATTGCATAGACTATGGTAATCGAATACACTTGAAAGCAAGGGCAGGAAAAGAATGACCTGGGATGTCCACATCATCTCTGTGGGAAAAGCAAAGGCCTGAAAGGAATAATACTCTTGGCTCTTTTCACATGACCAAGGATGATAAGACATTATGCTAGGTGTATTCTCTCCCTGTACTTGTGGTCACTTAAGCTAACTATAACCATCGTCTTACATTTTGTTTGCTTTCATAACAAAAGTGAGGAGGGCTTTGTTTGTACCACTCTTGAGTTCAAACGCCTGGAGTCTGTCTCCTGGTTATCCTCATATACCAGATCTCTGGAATAGTCTTTGACTCTCAGAGGCCTAGATTCCCTGGTCACAGGGTGGGTTGGCAAAGCAGAGCAAGGTAGTCATGAGTGGCCACTGACTAAGCACACGGGCTAAAATAAACAACATACGTTCTTTAAAACCCTGATGGGGGAAACATCAAATTACGTTTGCCAATTTCCTTCACACTGGCAACACATCTGAAAGAGAATGACAAAGGAGAGTGAGAAAGTGAAACGAAGGGATCAGGGCTAGGCGAGGCCAGCAAGAGAGTCGGTGACAGGGATACTGTGGGCAGCGCAAGATCTTTCCACGGCCTTCGGGACACCTTGTAGAGTAGTGTGCTCTCCTGAAACGTGAAGAACATTGAGCACTTCTTGCTACACTCCAGGGTGGCATCTAAAGCCATTCTCAGCAGATAACTGGTGTCACCATCACTGCTGTCAACACTGAAGGAGGACAGGATGAAACAGGCTTCAACTGAGCAAGGTAAAAATATTTTAAAGTTAGCTTAACCAAATTAAAAATATAATACTAGCCAGGCAGTGGTGGCGCACGCCTTTAATCCCAGCACTCGGGAGGCAGAACCAAGTGGATCTCTGTGAGTTTGACGTCAGCCTGGTCTACAGCGTGAGATCCAGGACAGGCACCAAAACTACACAGAGAAACCTTGTTTCAAAAAACATATATATTAACAATTAAGAATGAAAGTGATGTGCGCACACACACACACACACACACACACTAACAATTAAGAATGAAAGTGAACTGATACAGTGACGCAACTAGCTATAATTTCTCACTTAGAATATTGACTTTAAAACAGGTAATCATGTCAATATTTACGTAAATTACCCACTAACGTGTTTTTGTTTGTACTTAACTGGTCTCTAGATTTATTTTTCAGTTTTATTCTTTTTCCCAGTATTTTGAGACAGTGTCACTGGGTAACCCATGCTGACCCCAACCCAGAAATCCTCCTACCCCAGCCTCTTCAGGGCATGTATCACTGAAATCAGCTCAATTTTATCTTCAGTTCATAATTTTGAATCTTGTAAATAGTTTTTAAAATACACTCTTTTAAAATAACATGTGAATAGCCAAAGTAATTTTTAGACCTCCACACAGCAGAAAGACACTATAAAAATTAGAAGTTCTAAAACTTCCAAGGAACAGAGCATCAATCATTAGTTCTTAGGAGTGTTGGGGATCAGGAATTCTCTGATCCATTTTGAGAAGCCTGTACATGTTGAAAAAGGGAACAGAATAAATAAAAAAAAAACAGAAATATTACCCCAAATTCTTATAGAAACAAAATTCTTCAATAAAAGACTAGTATAAGAATCTAGTAGCTGAGGGAAAGAACATAGCTTGTCTCAGCCAAGGTGAGTATCACATCTGACAATGGCCCACCAGAGCTTGTGTCAAGAGAATGGAAGAGCCCGACAGGAGAAAGACTTCGTGACTTTGAAGCCAGCAAGGCCTACATGAGTTCCAGGACAGCCAGAGCTACATAGTGAGATGCTTTCTCAACAACAACAACAACAACAAGAACAAGAGCAGATTGCTTTCCCCCGCAACCCCCCCCTAAAAAAAAAAAAAAAAAAACGTATGAAACTTTGAAAGAAGAGGAGACAGCGAATTTTAAGGGAAGTGACAATTTGGGAAACATTCATAACAATTGTGAAAGTAATGAGATGCTTGTCGTGGGGCGGGTAGTGGTTATGAAAGAAGAAGCAAAGGAGTCGTACAAGGAACATTTTCACGGTCATTGGAAATAAACAAATTGGAAACTATACCAGTAATGTGATGAAGCTTTTTCATTAAATTAGCCCAGTTTTGCAAAAAAAAAAAAAAAAAAAAAAAAAAAGTGAATGGTTTAAACTTTCTGGGAGACAGGCAATCCCACTGTTTGGCAAAATCACAATGGATTTGAAAACGTTCAAAAGCAATTTTGTAATAAGTTTAAAATATACAAGTATTGCATCTTGGCCCTATGATTCCACTTCTAATATACTCTGAAGAAAGGAACTTAAGTGCATGGGAGGACGTCAGGACTGAGAATATTTACTCTGGTTCCAAAGCAGAAAGAGGCCAGGGTGGGTGCATCTCAGTGGCAGAAAAATCACTTAGCATAGGAGAAGCCCTTGGTTCCATCCACACTAGCAGTTCACGCAGACACACACATGTATGCACACAGGCAGGCACGTGCATATACATACACATGCACACACACATGCACACACACATGCATAGGTACACACATGCACACATGCAGGCACACACATTCATGCATACACAAACATAAGGCAGGAGATATCTATAACCTCAACATCCGTGTGCTGGCTAAAAGCATTCTATGCTTACTGGAAAACATATTAGAAGCATGAACTTGAAAGAATTCACTACCAGAAAGTAGACAAGAGCTATACTATACTTAAAAGACTAAGCCATGCTGTCCAACATACAACATGGCTCAAAATTTTAAAAATAACGAAGAAGAAATGATGAGAAGTAAACAATAATTTTCATTCACTCACTCTTAATTGCTTTAAAATATACTGGCTATGCATCTAATGACCAGGCCTGGGTTCCAGGCATTGCCTAATAAAAGACAGGTGAGCAAGGGATAAGGTTCAATGGGAGAATCACTGCTAGCTTGTGTGAAGCCCTAGGTTTGATCCCAGAGAAACAAAACAAAAAGAACAAACCCAAACAAGTGTCTTTCACTAAAAACAATGTGCTTAACTTTTTTTAATTTATATTTATTTTTTGTATTCTATGTGCATGAGTGTTCAGCCTGCATGCATGCATGTGCACCACATGCGTGTCTGGTGACTGCAGAGGTCAGAAAAGGGCATTGGATCACCTGAGACTGAAGCTGGAGGTAGTTGTGAGCCACCCTATGGATGCTGGGGATGAAACCAGGTCCTCTGCAATAGCAACAAGTGTTCCTAACCACTGAGCATTGCTCCGGCCCCATCATGTGGTTGTTTTCTAATGATGAGGTTAATGGGAAGGGCAAAAGAATACCGGCAAACACTCATAAATTATTCTTTTCAAAAGATGTTCCTGTGAAAAATTCATATCAATTAAAGAAAGAGTGCAAGAGGGTGAACATGAAAACTTAATGTCTACCTCATGTTGTATACAGAATCACTTCCAACTTAATGGTAGGCTTCACTATGAAAGAAAACAATGAAACTTCTAGAAAAAAAAATTAATTGAGAAATCCCCAGGGCTTTCTTGTGAAGAATGTGATTTATATTATTCATTCCACTTCATTAAAAATAAGAATCCTTGTCCATAAAACAAAGCAATAACAACAAAAGCATCAAGAGAGAAAAACCACAGAGTGAGAAAAATTATTTGGTACACATATAATTATTAATAAAGGGCTTTTACTCAGAATGTATGAGAAAAACACAGGCAATCTAATGGAAAAGTAACGTTAAACCTGGAGTACCTACTTTGCAAAAGAGGATCTCCAATGGCTTTTATCCAAATGAAAAGCAAGCAACCTCGAAAGCCACTAGAGAAATGCAAATTCAACCCACAAGATAGTTCCACACACCCACCAGAATGGCTAAAATTAAAGTGACTGGCGATAGGAATGGTTGGTGAGATGTGGTTGGGACAGAATTCTCAAATACATTTGATAGCAGTAGGAACTACATTGGAAAACATACAGATATTTTGTACTGTATTTGAAGATAAACATACCCTTCACCCCAAATTTTTGCTCCTAAGTATAAACCTTGTAAAAAAAAATACACATATACACACCAAAAAGAACAAACATACCCCTGATTTCTAGCTACCTGATCTAAAATACTCCAATGTAAGAATCCGTCCAAATGTCCACCCACGGTGATTGACAATCTTTCTGGTCATGCAACAGAATTCTACACAGCAACAAAACACATAGGCTGAAGCATATGGTTTAACACTATGAGCACAGGGCTAGACACAAAATAGCTCAGTCTAGATGGCTTTAGTGCTATAAATTCCTGAGCAGACAAGGACCAAGCACAAGCTGCAGGACAAATCCTTGGGTGGAAAAGTACCAGGAAAAGTAGAAGAGTGGTTAGCATGGGATCAGGATGATGGCTGTGTTGGGCAGACCAAGCTCTGACTGAATGGCTGGAGTGGTCTGCCACAATTTTGTCCTTTACCACAATTCATCTGTACATTGATGTTATGAACTTTTGAGTGTCCTACTTCACAATAAAATCAGTCATTAAATAAATATAAAAAGGGCCAGCAATATGATGGCTCAGTGGGTAAGTTTTTGCTACCAAGCCTGATGTTCTGAGTTCGATCCCAGGACTCACATTGTGAAAGGGGAGAACTTCCATGAGCTGCTGACTAACCTTCACAGGTATGCCACGGCTTATGCACAGTTGCACATTAACACGCATATACTACTACTACTACTACTACTACTAATAATAATAATAATAATAATAATAATAATAATAAATGTAATAAATAAAAGAAACACAACCAAATGCCTTGACCTCATCCCTCCAGAGAAATTAGAATCTCTTCAGGGACCAGGTGACTCTTGTGCATTTTAAGATCTGGGAAGTATGGGTGCCAAGTGTCAGAGGAAGCAGAACCTGCAGTCTGCAGGCCAGAACTTCAAGAGAGCCACCACGTGGCTTGGCCTCTGGAACTCTGGGCACGCCTGTGCTTCACTTCTGTAAAATGGGTGCAAAAATCTGATGAGGTTCGAAGGAATGCATAGGCCACTGAACAGGATGCAATGCCTTAACATCCAAGTGGCCAAAACACTCTCTGGCACACTTTTAAGGACAAGGAAGCTTTATATAAGTGATTAGATGAGGTCAACATAATTCCCTTTATTGGCATGTCCACATAATGTTCCTATTAAATATCTGATTTCCACAACCTAAGAGCAGCCACAAAATGCTCCACAGTTGTGGGAAAGGTTATCCTTTGGGTATGGAAAATGTGGATACACTCAGAAAGTAGACAGATGTCATTTGGAATCCTTAAAGCTGTGGGACTCAGTGGGCTGGATCATGTGGGATACATGCTACACTGCAGAGTCTACAGCTTTTAATTCAGCATATTCCCCAGAAACAAAACCCAGGCCCTTCTTGTGTTGATTCTGCCAGGGTCTGTGGAAATGGGCAGCATGCTTCTCTAGACTAAGGCTTATTTGTTCTGCAGGCCGGAGGCTACCCTATGGTTGACTCACACTTGTAATCACAGCATTCAAAAGACTGAGCTAGGACTTCCACAAGATGGAGGTCAGTCTGCGTTACATGTAATGAACTGTAGTCAAGCCAGGGCTCCAGGGAGAGAGCCTGTCTCAAATAAATAACAGCAAAACCAAAACTGTCTCCAGAGATATCATCAAAAGGCTACACTTTAAACTTTCTTCGTGCCCATTTCTGGCCCCTTGGCTGGCTGAGTCACACATCTTTGTAGACTCAGCATCTGTAGCTATGTATGGAGAGTTGAGGACAGCTATTGCCACTGTCCAGATGTGCTGAGGTGGTGGAGCCAAGAAGAGAGAGGTCTGCCAAACCATTAACACACTGTTTGCACCCAGATAAAAACTGCTTGATGATTCCATGCCCAGAAGATAGCTGGGAAAAAAAATAGATCAATTACATCCTGCTGACAGATTTGTACCTCAGGACTCTCTGCAGCCAATACAACATCCCCCCTCCCCAATCACATGGACAGCCTGAACTTGGGTACACAGTGCTCAATGAAAGGGAGTCTAGAAAAATCTTCCCCCACTGGTCCACAGCCATCAGACAGACAAGGGAAAACATGTCCCACCCAACAGCAGCAGACTCAGAAACATCTGCTCCTATTTTTATCTTAGTTCCCTTCAGGATTCTGGTCCACATGTAGCCAGCATCCTGCATCACAGAATGTGTGTGAGAAGCAGCCTTCTGCAGTCTCTGCTCATAGGGCCTAGGCAGCTTCTGCCTTGGTAACTGCCACCCACAAAGAGGGGGTGTGGACAGTATGTTTTCTGGAGTCGGAGAAAGGAAAGCCATCCATCCTGACACTGCCCCAGATACACACTGTGACTCCGACACAGACACAGCAGGTGTCTGCAGCCTCATCTGCACCTGTAAGCTGGCACTCTGATTTGTGTGTGTGTGTCTCCTACCCTCTCATAAAGCATCCTGGACTTTAATTACCCATGGCACCAAGCCTTAGCTTTTAATGCCGCCAGCATCTGCTTCTCCTGGAGAAGGATGTAACGTCTCTGACCTACATTGAGTCACTTTTCAGTCTAGAAGAAAAACCAGTCTTCTCCTTTTAGGTCAATTTGGTTGACTTTTCTTCAACAGAAACCCATTCAAATTTGCCTTTTGTTTGTCTTAGGGTTGAGACTTTTTACAGAAGAACTTACCCTGTGTATTGAGACCTTCAAAACATTGGCTTCTGACCAGTAGCAAAGGTACATGGCCTCTCTGATCTCAACTATTAGCATTTAGCCACCTCTTTCTAACTGTCCGTACCACCCTAAGTTCCTTTCTGTTTCTAAAAGATGCCAGATTTGTTACTGCCCTTGGGCACTAACTGCATTACTTCCTACTGGAGGTTCCTACCCCATGTGCCTGCATATCTCACCCTTTCCCTACCTCAACACTACATCCAAATGCCTCCTCTGCACCTGCCTTGATTCAGACTGCTGCAAAATTACAACACCTTCTTCACCTTTCCCACTCTTACTCTATGGCTACTCCATGATACTTTCCCCCTCATAACTTAAACGTTTAAAAGAATGGTTCTGTTTTGTTTGCTTGCTTTATTTTTTAAAAAACAAAACAAAAAATAGTTTTGGGGTTGGAGAAATGGCTCAGTGGGTGAAGTCTGAGAACAGGAGTTGTAGGATCTCCAGCATCCACATAAGGGCTGAGAATGGCAGCATGCATCTTTAACTGCAACACTAGCAAGTATCAAAAAAGATCCCCAGAGTTCATGGACCAGCCAACCAGTGAGCATACTAATCAGTGGAAACTCTGTCTCAGAAGAATAAGGTGGTCTGGGCAAAAGACACAGATCTGACCTTAAAGGGAGTAAGAAATCATTTATTATGGAGCCAACTTTGAGTGACCATAGCCATCTGATAGCATGTATAGTGTTTCCAGGGGAGAATAAGGTCTCATTAAATTAGTATATTTTTATCTGTTTATCAGGATAAACAGCGATATCTGGCCTGATATGGATTTGACAAGGAATGACTCTATAGGCAACTACAGAGAGCCAGAGAGAAACTGTAATAAGGCTATCTGATCAGCAACAGTCCAAACTCTCCATAGCCATTGAAATTTGGGCAGTCAATCAGCCAAGGCAGATAGCTTCCTTCTAGAAATTCTCTTTCTCTTTTACAGTGGAGAACAAGAAAGGAAGGCACTTGATGTCAACTTCTAGTCTCCGTATGCTTAGTCAAAGCAGAACGTGCACCAAACCTGCACACACACACACACACACACACACACACACACACACACACACACAAACACAAAAAGATTCTGTATTATCAGTGTCTCCTGCATGTAAAATCCACCATATTAACAATTTTCTAATTCCTTTCCACTTCTCAACCCCAGCATGAAGCAAATAGCAGGTACTTAACTAATCCCTCAACCATCACTGCTTCCCACCCTGCTCGCTTTGAAGCCTTCTGTCTTGGAAGAGTGAACAGCTTCATAGGCTGATCTCTGTCCAAACTGCATCTAAAGCAGAGGAAGCCTTTCCTCAGTATCAATCCTCTTCCCCTCACAGTCCACCATCACCTTATGTCTTCCCTCAGGTCCATCATAACCTGATATGGTACAAATAAGAAAGGCAGAGTAGGGACTGGAGAGATGGTGTAGTGGTTAAGAGCACTGGCTTCTCTTCCAGAGGTTCTGAGTTCAATTCCCAGCAACCATATGGTGGCTCACAACCATCTATAATGTGATTTGATGCCCTCTTCTGTCATGCAGGCATCCATACAAATGCAGCACTCATATGCATAAATATATAAATATTTTTTTAAAAAAGGAAGGCAGAGTAATGTCTTTTTGTTCATGATCCTAGTTCTCACCTAATTATTTAAAATGGGAGCTGAGGACTTTGAGAAGAAGGGACAAAGAGCCTAAAGAGAAGGGCATGGGCAAGGCTTCACGTCTCCACTTTAGCACTTCAATCCTGCCCTTGCAGTACAGAGGCTGTACCGGTGTGATGTAAAGTAAGGAGGGCTGTATTCCTATGTAAAATTTCATGTGCACAAGCTGCTGGGGTTGGGGTTAGGTTTGGATTGTAGGCCAGAGCTGTGGTCTCCTGATCTGGAACAGTGTTCAGCAAGTGGGAGGCATTCCATAAAAACTTTCCAAATGGATGAGTTGGATGTCTGACCTGGCACCTGCTTGATGTCAAGCACCAGTTAAGCGGGTGCTTTGTATGTGTCATTTCATCCAGAGGACAACTTAAAAAGAAAAGCATTGTATTCCCCAGTCACTCAGAAGTAGATAAAGAGTGTGTGTGTGTGGGGGGGGGGATGAAGTGAGACACTGCAGTTTGTCCTAAGCCATCCCTATGAGTGACAAAGCGAGGGTTGACTGGCGCTTCTGTCAGGCTCCTGCTGCTTCCATCACTGGACGTCTGTCTTTTATTCCAGTTGTACCAACTTTGAAAACCCCCAAGTCATGTTGAGGCCAGCAGGTCTGATTCTTTATCACTCACACTCTGTATGGTCTTTCATTCAACTGTCCAGGCAGGTTTGCCTACTACCTGCTGTGTACCTGTGCTTCCAGATGCAGCGTGATGCAACCTTTGCTCAGGTATGGGGTATATGCCAATACAAAGAAGCTAGAAGACCAGCAGGATAGTGATCACATTCCAGGCACCCCTCCACAGGCATGGAAAGCCTGACATGACTCAGGGTCTGTCCTCAGGAGGAAAGGTAAGGACAGTGATGATGAATGCAGTCTTCAATGTTCTAGGCATGATGAGTAAGTACACTCTGTGGCTAGGAGAGGTAGAAGGTAACCACCATTGATGGGAAAAGCCAAGGAAAAGAGGCCTCTAAGGGGAGACAGTGGCTGTCCACCTTGGGATTCCAGAAAGGCTTTAGTAAAAGGTCATAATTACACCATGGACTTCTGGGAGATAGACTGGTGATCCCCCCCCCCCACGTGTTCCTTCCACCCTGTAGCTATGCAGACATTGAAAGCATAATTCAGCTTCTCCATGTATTGGTGCACAGCCATAAGAACAGTATAATTTCTCATTCCCCATTTGTTCTTAAAAAAATGTAGTGGGTTTGTATATGTAAAGTGGTTGCCTGATCCATTTCAGGGAAATACAGTTTGGCCAGAATGATCACACCTGTCTGTCCTCAAGGGGTTATGAGGGCTTCAGTATAGGTGATAAGGGCAAGTAAGGGATGAAGCTTATGGACTTCCCAGACCGTGAGGCTTCTGTTTATTAAGTAGCCTAGATTCACAAAAGTACACAGACTGAAGCATTTGCTTCTTTAACCAGAACTGACCACCAAGGATGAATTGTGAATACTGCCAAGAGCCAATTCAAGTGCTCCTTGTTTGAGTGCACAGACAGGACGATAATGTAAATGGATGGTGCCTCATCAATGTTCCCTTCCAGACCCTGCTGGTTTTACTTTTTTTTCTGGAACTTTCCATCCATACTGTGCCCCAATAGAGCCACCAGGGAGTCTAATACAAAAGAAAAGAGATGGCTGAGAGTCTGTTTTCACATAATGCAACTCAAATGAAAAAGGTTCCCAAGTCCACTCAGTGCATCTTCTGCTGCCATTAATAGTCTCGTTGGAACTCTCCAAGCAGCTCAGCTCAGAGAAATACATAAAACAGCAAACCAAGGAAAGCCATATGACCTTCCATCACACAGAAACAGGGCCTTTTGTTTCTGTGTCCTCCAAAAGAGGTGTGCTGGCTCTGAGGAAACACTTCCAGAGGATTTCACCACAGAAATACAACAATGATGTTCTTTTTCCTTTCTTTAATTAAAAGTAGGTTCTCTCCTACAATACATCCAAACCACAGTTTCCCCTCTCTCCACTCCTCCCAGCTCCCCGCTACCTTCCAGCTCCTCCAGATCCACTGTTCTCTTTTCAACCATCGAGAATTTCTCAGCTCTAGCTGAGCAGCATGGAGTATCCCAGAAAAGCAGAGGTTTTACTTTAGTCGTTCTGGTATTTTAGTAATCATGGCTGATTCTTCAGTCCCAGCCAACCAGAACCACAGAATTTTAACTCAAAAAAGCAAACAGCCCTGAGAGAACATTTAAATTTCCCTCTGAAAGGTCACAAGCCAGGCCTCCATCATGTACCACCCTCAGCATTTTTACCTTCCAAGCTCCTATAGAACAATCCACTGAGTTCTCAACATTCAATTACTTTTCTAGCCCAAAGTTCCAAAGTCTTTCCAGAATCCTTCAAAAACACACAGTAAGGTCCCTCAGAGGAATACTCTACTCTTGGTACCTTTTCTGTACTAATTAGGGTTACTGTAGCTGTGATAAAATACCATGATCAAAAGCATAAAACCCTTTCCTCAAAGGGTTGATTTGGCTTGCACTTCTACATGGCTGGTCATCACTGGAGGAAGTCAGGACAGCAACTTAAGCAGGCAGGAAGGGAGGAGCTAACGGAGGGATGCTATTTACTGAGACTTGCCCATCATGGCTTGCTCACCCTGCTTTCTTCCGGAATAGAGGACCACTAGCCTAGGAATGGCCCCACCCACTGTGGGCTGATCCTTCCAATCCCTAATTAAGAAAATGTCCTACAGCAGTGGTTCTCAACCTTCCTAAAGAGCTGTGAGCCTTTAATAGAGTTCCTCATGTTGTGGTGAACCCCCAACAATAAATTGTTTTCACTGATACTTCATAACGGTAATTTTGCTACTGTTGCAAATCATAATGTCAATATGTTTTGTGTTTTCTGATGGTCTTAGGTGACGCCCGTGAAACAGTCATTCGACCCTCAAAGGGGTTGTGACCCACAGATTGAGAACAGGCTTACCAACAGTCTCGTCTTGTGGAGGCATTTTTCTTATTTGAGGTTCCCTCTTCTCAGCTGACTTTAACTTGTGTCAAATTGACATCAAGCTAGCCAGAAGCTGTGCTCCAGAGGTGACTAAAGCTGTAACTTGTGCTGGCAATCAAGAGTCACCCAGGTTGCCGGGCGTTGGTGGCGCACGCCTTTAATCCCAGCACTTGGGAGGCAGAGGCAGGCGGATCTCTGTGAGTTCGAGGCCAGCCTGGGCTACCAAGTGAGCTCCAGGAAAGGTGCAAAGCTACACAGAGAAACCCTGTCTCGAAAAACAAACAAAAACAAACAAACAAAAAAGAGTAACCCAGGTGGTGGAAAAGCAGCTGTGGTTTGGCAACGTATGGCAGGTTGGAGTCCTGGAAGAGAACCCAAGAGAGGCTACTGGTGAAAAATGAAGCCCAGGTGCTGCAGAAGAGTAGAGCTAGGGGAAGTACAAAACACAGGCTTGTGTGCTGCAGAGGGCAAAGCCAGAGAAGTGACCCAGGGCCCCCTGGAGAAGCCCAGAAGATCCTGAGTGAATCCAAGATAGCAGATATTGAGCTATTTACACTGTTGGAGTTTGGTTTTTGCTTTGCCTAGATAGTAACTGTGCCCTGGTTCTTCCCTCTTGAAGTAAGATAATATTTATTTTTGATTTTACAAGGACCCACAGTTGAGAGATTTTGAATTGTTAAAGGGATTTTGGATCTTAAAAGAGAATGGATTTTTAAAGGAACTGAATTTTAAAGTGTTTGAATTTGTAAAGACCGTAGGGACTTTCTAAGTTTGTGAAACGTTTTATATTGTGATGTGGATGTTCATGTGTGATCTTGGGAATGAACGAGAAAAGAAAAGTTGTGGCTTTACAGCGATGTGTTTGTGTGTCAAGCTGACAAGATGTCAATTTTCCTGGATAGTTTTATGTCAACTTCATAGAAGCTAAATTAGTGATAGATGGGGGAAGGCCCCAACCACTGTGGATGGTTCCATCCCTGGGCTGGTGGTCCTGGCTTCTGTAAAGAAGATTGAGCAAGCAAGTAAGCAGCACTCTTCCATGGCCTCTGCATCAGCTCCTGCCTTCAGGTCTCTGCCCTGCTTGAATTCCTGTCCTAATCCCCTGCAATGGTGAACAGTGATGTGGACGTGAAAGCCAAATAAACTCTTTCCTCCTCAACCTGCTTTTGGCCATGGTGTTTCATCTCAGCAATAGTAACCCTAACTAGGACAGAAGGCTTTGACTCAGTAAGTGTTTTTGAGAGGCTGAAATAGATCTCAATTTGTAAAGTGCTTGCCTAGCATGTATGAAACCCTGGGTTCAATGCCCAGCACTGTAAAAACAACAACAAAATGGGTATGGTGGTGCATTCCTAGAATCTAATCACTCAGGAGGAGTGGGTAAGAGGATAACAAGAACTTTAAGGTCATCCTTGGCTACACAGAGAGTTTGGGAGTAGCCTGGGCTACATGAACAACAACCAAAAGCATTTTAGAACTTCTGCAGTGGGTCTGGGCTTCCCTAGATGGTCTATCAGTGGCCTTCTCTCTATATGGTCTGAGGCTGAACCCTCACAGCTTTGGGAACTTATGTAAACCACACAGGTAGTCCACCCCCCACCCCACCATGGGAATGCCATACCTCACCAAAGATGAGGAATGGAGAATTGAGCTGGCACAAGAGCTGGCTGCAAGCATTAGCAGTGACTAGAATCAACAGTCCAGTTTTCCTGATGCTGGGCCCACACACTCTGCACAGAACCAAGTCCTTCACCTAAACTGCATTCATTTCCTCTTCTACTAGGCGAGAGCTTACAACTCCTTCTCACTCAAGTTTTATGTCGCTCTGGTCTATAAGTATAGAGAATAGCTCCACAAATCAAACATTTCCTGATAACAAATCATGAAAAAAAATTATTTTAAATCAATTTTCTGGGACAGGTATAATTTTACCATTCATTGAAGACAGAAACAAATTTACATGCTAATGAGATGGATGTGCTTGTTTGTCTAACACAATGCAATCTAAAAATACACTAATTTGATACTTAAATACTGAGGAATGCTGATAGGGAAATATTAAATTCTTTGTTTTCTATAATTAAAGCATTATGTTTCTATAAGCAAAAAAAAAAGAACTTTGTAAGGACGGTAAAATGCTGCAGGTCATAACACAGAGGAGTCTCAAATGTGTCTTTTTGGCAGTATTCAATGGTAACGCACCATGTGATAACATGTGCAGTGCAAAGTGGGCATGTTGTATGTTCAGAGCCAAGGCTGAGGGCTGGAGTATTTGCTCACTGAGTAAAGTGTTTGTTCTGCAAGAACAGGGTCTGGTTCAGATGCCCAGCACTCATGTAAAAAGCTAGCCACAGCTTGTATACCTGTAACGAAAGTAGTGGGAAGCTGAACAGGCAGCCCCAGTGGGCTCACTAGCTATCCTGTCTATATTCATTGAGAGAGTCTGTCTCAAAAAATAAATAAATAAGTAAATAAAATAAGGTCTAGAACTTAAGGGAAACTAAAGGGAAATACCCAAAGTCAACCCCTGGTCTCCATAAGTGTATGAATGGTATGAAACTAATACACACACACACACACACACACACACACACACACACACACACAAATCAAGGCTGCACTGACTTTGCGTAAGTCAGTGTGAGCAGTGAGCACTGCTAAGAACTCTTGCATTAATTTACACATTTGCCTTTGAATTAAATTTGGTCACTGATGCTGATTCATCATGAACCCCACATTTGGTTATTCAAATTCAGGTATGTGGCCCACACAGGTAGTGTAAGAAGCCTTTCCACTAGATGAAACCAACTGGCATCTACTCCAGGATGGCTATGTGGTCTGAAGGAGATGGTCCAGAGTGATCCTCGGCACAGGTCATCAACACAGTCTTGATTTCTGAGCAGGATAGTCTGCTTTGGTCTTTGGTCTTCAATCTTCTGAGTGGCTGAGGATTTGCCCCATTTTACGGAGTGGATAACAGACACTGTGGGGGGTCTCTCCTCGTTCTGTTTCCATAGAAACCAACATCTAAGCCATGCTGCACACTGAGCAGGGGTTTTCTGCCATCTACAATATATCTTTGTAGAAACCAAACTGACATGGAGGGAAGTTTCCACTCACACTGAAGGAGTAAAACAAGAAGGAAATGTCAACTTCACAAAGCCACATAGGTAGTGAAAACCAGCTAAGGCAGCAAGTCTTGCTATTGTCATGAAGAGGCTTCTTCATCTTTATGTTTTCAAAGCTAGTCTCTGATTTGGGAAAGTGAGCACACTCCCAACCTCAGGAAATACAAAGGAGACAGAACGAATAGTGATGGATGGGGCCTAAGGCAACCCAGGGACCTGTATTCCACAGGCTACATCATCTCCTGGACAATCAAGTAAAGCCTTTGTGGGAAAAGATGTGCAGATGTAACTGAGATCATGCATCAGTTGATCATGGAGGAACTTGTCTGGGTGAGCCAGCCCAGATCATGAGATCCAATTCAAGGAAGAGAGAGGTCACAAAAGTAGAAGCCAAAAGACTGGGGATAGCTGTATGAGATGGTCTAAATCAGGGATCTTGTCCAAGAAGACAGATGAGAAAGAAAAGAAAGTAGAGAAGGATGGAGAAAGCATGTGTGTGTGTGTGTGTGTGTGTGTGTGTAATCTATGCAAGTGAGGGAGCACGTGCCCTCTATTAGTGGTGCCACTAATTTGTCCAATTGGGTTTCTCATTATTGCATCTTTCTTACACAACACTATAGCGTAAGTCTGATGGTGGTATGGCAGACTGAAATACCATTTAACCAAATTACTACTTCCGACTTCATTACTCAGATAAGTGGAGCTGAGCCCACTGGATCCATGCACTCTTGCCTCATATGACCATCACTTCTACCTGGACCTATCTAAGTTCTCAATTTCAGTGCACTACAGGCTGGGAGCCCTGGACAAGAGGTTCCCCCTCTCTGGACCTCAGTTGCCTCTTTCCTGTTTCACTATTCTGAATAAAATTATGCCACACAAGATAGGGATGGAGAGCTCATAAAATCCCATATTCAGTCAAGCTGGGTTCAAAGCTGATGTTCACGAAATGTTCTGATTTATGATCATGATCCTAAGGGACCAGCACAATCACTTTTAATTAGGATAGGTTTTCATTAAATGGTGCTCAATAAGGGCTCATGAACACAAGATTATTTGTCGTAGTTCATTGGATATTTAGCACAAAATATTAATTTCTGTTACCTAATAAAATATATTAAAGTAATAATAATAAGAAAAATAATAATAGGTTAAAATAAGTCCCGTATGATCAATGGTGCATACAAAATCCAAGCATGTTACCTTATTCCACCTTCAGGAACTTATTCTTCTCATGCTCAGCTAGGAGTCAACTACACATCTACCTCTCCGTCTGTCTGCCTCTCTGCTTATCTGTCTATGTATCTATCTGTACGACTGAATCTCAACAAAAAAATTGGATTGTTTGTTATTTAAGGAAAAGTAAAAGTTTTCTATGAAAACAGAAAAACTCATCGAATTCACCCATGCAAAAAATCACTCACAGCTCTGTGCAAGCTTATGTTTCAGCAATCACACAGACAAGCAGGTAACCAGCAGACTCAGAGGCAAACACTGAGAATCAGAACTCTAGCAAACTTCACAGAGATCTAGAAGATCATGAAGTTTCAAGAGAACTTTTATTTTTAATGAAATCAAGCACAACCCCCAGGCTTCACTCTCCATGAGCAGCTCTCAAGGGGCCAGGAGCCAGGAGCAATGGGATTCGGACATCTCAAGCTCCTCACCACTTCATCAAATTAATTTTGATCTTTCATGTGTCCCAAAATTCTGGAATCTCTTGCTTTTATGTTTTATTCTACATATTTTTTTGAAAATGTTAGAATCAAACAGAATTAGAAGAAATCGACTTGTGGCAGCTTTTATTTTGTAAGTGGCATTTTGTAAAGTGGTTTGTTCATTATTCACATTTTCTAAATTTTCTGTGTACTTTCCTGTGTCAAAAAAAGGAATCAATTGTCAGAATCTCATTTGGGGGTGCCCCAAGAACTCAGCTTTTTTGGTAAAGGTTGCTTGCATAAGACTTTCCCCCTATTAAAATGCTATTTTAACTTTTCTGGAAATGCATGAGGAGTCTAACTCATCCAGGTTAAGCAGCTGGATGCAGAGAGACAGGCAGGGATGGGATGATGGTAAAAGTGCTAGAGTGGGAGAGATGGAGGAGTGGAAAGCTAGGAAGGGGAAGGAAATGGACAGATGTGCAAAAAGAAAAAAAAAGCAAGCAGCACATGATATTGAGTGCCTGAGACACTGGATGGGATTTCTCGGTCCCCAAGTAATGCTGCCATCTGCCCAGAGCGAAGAGAAGTTGAACTTCGAGGTGCAGGGCCCCAGGCAGTGCTTCAAGCCAGGTCAGCTTAGGCATCCACCAATAAAATGAGAAAACGGCTTCAGTTCCACATCGTGGGAGATGGCTCCCAGAGCTGTGGAAAAACATGCCAGCAACACAAGTAAGACGTACATGCAATGTCACCGTCCACTCAGGTAGCATCTTGGAAGGCAGGAGAATCACACCAAGCTGCTTCACAGATTTGTGTTGAAACAGTTCAAATAAGAACTCTGGGAGCCCACAGAGTAGATGGACTTCAGCTTTCTGGAACAGTTTCTTTTAGAACACTTGAGGGTGCCTGCAGCTCTCACAGGAAGCAGGGAAGTCAGAAAGCTGATGGTCTGTTAGGAAGAAGCTTCACCCACTGTCTAGTTCCTCTAAGCCCTAGCCATGCTGACCTTAGCAGATGTTTTATATCTGAAATCAAGGGAGGGAAAATAAAAGAAGAAAGTGTGTGGGAGTGGGGTGGGAAATGCCATGTCCCAAACCTACAGTTTTTATAACTTCTTCCGTTGTCAAAACTGTGAAGCACAAGGACCTTGCTCCTTCTGAATTGCTAGGGGATCTTTATTGACACCCTCATCATAGCAATCACAACTCACTGTCACACTTGCGAGGTGGCCCTTCTTTGGTGAGACACTCCAAATCAGGGCCATTCTACTCACCCTCTGGATCCAGGTAATTCACCCAGGTCTCTTCTCAACACAGAAGCCAGGAACTTCTCAAGCCCATGTTAGCTTCTGTCATTCCACAAGGCTCCAGGAAGGCAAGTCTCCAAGAATCCAGGTCAAGGCCTGTGTAGCTCTGAGACCTGGGCAACTTGAGTTCCTGACAGTCTCTTATGTCTCTGACATCATAGCAGACTCCATGATATCACCATTTGACCTCCTGCTATCATCCCAGAGAAATCTAATTCTTCCTCGACACACCTCTTTTGTGGATCTCAAAGGGATAATGGGAAAAGAACCAGACAATCAGATCCCATTTCCCCATCCTACACATCCTGGCTCCTCTATGTTTTGCAGGCTCTACAATGGGTCCTAGATAAGGAACTTCTATAAGCTTAGTCGCCCTAGCTTGTGAGTGGGGAACACTAACAGAGAACTGATTATTATGTATATATATTCTTGATAGTGTTACAGGAGTAACTAAGTCAATATCAGCTACCATCACTGCAAATTAAGCTTAATATTAAAACACAACTCC
>CABHPH010157365.1:15904-42670 GCA_902168325.1 Peromyscus nudipes | reverse complement strand
AAGAGGAATAGGAATACTTATAGAGTCTCAGATTAGTTTAGCTGGCTGGGTAAATTTAGCTGAATTGCTGTTTGTGAGTCTCTCCCAAGGAGGCTCATTTCTTCTTGATTTGTGACTTTTACCCTGCACTTCAGGGCCCCAGTCATTGAGCTACGGGAAAGTTCTTATATCCATTTTATTAAACAAACATGGGATTGTATGTCACTATAGGCTCAAACAGAATTTGCTGTCACACAGACACAAGGCCTGTGCTTTTCATGGAAGACTGTGTTTATCACCCTGAGCTCCTTGATTGACAGGACCTCCTTCACTGTTTTGAAAACAGAGCTCTTACAGTACATGTTGAGGATGCCTTCTTCTTCAAAACATTGGTAAGCAGGGACATGGCAGGTCCAGGGATATTGACACATTTGCTAGCTAAGCATGTCTCATCCAAAATCTGAGATGCTCCTCATGCACGTTTTCAGATTTTTGGAACATTCCCAATCTTAGCATTTCAGACTAGGGATGCACAACCCAGATCCCTTTCTGTGTTTGCTACAGTTTACTAAAGGCCCGAGCTTTAATGGGCCTTATGCCCCATGTTCAGCTCTTTGCTTTTTGTAGTAAAGAATTATATCTACTTTGAGCTCCTTGATTGATCGGACATATTTCTGTATTCTGAGATTTTCTTTCTCATCCTTTCAGAGACCTAACTAGTTTGCACATGCATTTTTAAATCTCTTAGAAGTCCTAGCACTTTTTTAAGAATGCAATTACTTCCCAGCACTCGGGAGGCAGAGGCAGGCGGATCTCTGTGAGTTCGAGGCCAGCCTGGGCTACCAAGTGAGTTCCAGGAAAGGCGCAAAGATACACAGAGAAACCCTGTCTCCAAAAACCAAAAAAAAAAAAAAAAGAATGCAATTACTATAGATATTGTTGCAGTGATTTTTGAAAAGTGGACTGGCTTCCATTTCACAGCATCTGTTTCACTGGGTACCAGGGAGCAAAGTGCATGGTGTAGGCACTTACTTTCTGGAACATGCACAAATGTCCCCAAAGCCTTTTAGCCCATAGTTTTGTTTAAAAGTGCCCTCTTCCCAAAGAACACCATATTCCACGTGTGTGCGTACTAAACTAAGGAGGAAGTCTCCGTGATTTTAGGAAATGATTTTAGGTACCGTGTTGAGGCAGCTTCTGATTGTTTATAGCTCATGGAACATGGACATTATGGAGAAACTCTAGTTAAAAAATCAAAGCTTATCAGTATGCACTTTTGTACATTTCTGCCTTAACTTATGAGATGAGAGGAGAAGGAACAGGAAGGGAGGAGGGATAGATAAGAAGAAAGGGAGAGAAACAGGGAACAAACATGAATACTTTGCTTCAACAGTCAAGTTGGTCCTGGGAAGTATTCTGAATAGTTCTACATGAGACTGATTCCTTCTTGTATTGGCTAGCTCTCTGGACTCTGAATCGTTCAACGTGAATTGTTGTTGCCCATCTGAATTCTGTGATTAGGAGACAGTTGGAAGTGGGGTGGGGAGAGGGCATTGGCTTGTCAGAATTAACTGTAGACAGTCGAGGTCAGACTTGAAGTCTTAGAACGAGAGAAAGACTTTCTAAAAGGGGAATAAGTGGTGTCCCCAAGAGAGGCTGCAGAGCTGACACCACCGAGTTCACTATGGAAACATTGGCTCTCCTACGGTTGCGTGACTTAGCATTCTATCAGTTTCATAAACTCAGATATCAGTGGTTTCTCAGGCGCTAGTGGTCTATTTCTAGAAAGTAAGTTTTAGGTAGATCCCATGTGTCTGAATACAAGTGTTATCTAGGTGTGGCATGGGGAGAGGTGTGACTTGTAATATCATGCACGATAGCAAGATGCTTTGACATCCTGAAGTACTCATATGGCACATCACATTGAGCTGCCTTTTTTACTGAGACAAATTTCATACACCCTCTTTATTTCATTAATTTTCTTCTGCTGATCCATCTTGCTGGGTGACTTGTGTACTTCTTTAGCCTATGGGGCTAATTTTTAAATCGTGTTATCTTTGATTTCTAAGATTTTAATTTTATTTTTGCTTATGCCTGGGGGTGCATATTTGTACACATTTGTATGGGTGCCCAAGAAAGGCGGACAAAGGCTTTGGATTCCCCGGAGCTTGATTTAAGGGCAGCTGTGAGCTGCCTACTGTGTGCTTGAAACCAAATACTAGAGTTCTGACAGAGTAGAAAGCATTCTTAACTGCTGAGTCATCTCTCCAGACCCCCAATTAAAAAAAATTGTTTTATTGGTAATGACTGATTTATTTTTATACTTTGGTATGTAAGAGGAATCTATTAAATGTGTACCTATGTATATTGCAACTGTGTACACAAATGTCGTGTAGATATGTAAATGACTTTTCCTCATTAATCATCAAACTCTAAAAGGAATGTCCCTTCTTTTGAGAACATAATTTCAAACTGTGACAGCAGAAATTCTACTGTTACCAAAGCTGCAGCACTGAGATTTCCTGGAGCCTGAGCACACAGACTCCAGTGTGCAGGTATCACTGTGGAACTCATGAAACCCAACCCCTGTGTGTATCCTTGGTGATGTGCTGGTCCTGTGTAGTTCTCATGCACAGTTGGTATTTGAACAAAACTGCTTGATTTGAAATGAGCAGAATTTGGGAGAGAGGCTCCGAGGAGCAAATTATTAATTTGAACTATTTAAAAGATAGATATTTGCAAAGGATTCTAGGAGCTCAGCCATGCTGCTATGTAGTACTTTGTCTGCTGTTGAGAATGTATGAGATGGGATGGTAAGAAGCTAAAAGGGCAAATTAATCATATTAAGTAGATGAGACAGTTTTTCTACTAACACAGCTAAGAATAAATAAAAGACAAGTCTTAAGATGTTTCCAACAAAAACACAGACCAGAAAACCAGCTGTGGCTTTTATTTATAAAGGAAAACAGTTGCCAAGTTTGAGAATGTCTTAGCAGAGGCCTAGCTCCAAATATGTGAAGACTTTCCTCCCAGAGCTCCAATGTGCTCCAAAGAGCAAGTGGCTTTTTTATTTTTTTGGAGGTTTTGAGATGGCCCCGAGGCACTCAGATGCCTAGTGATGTGGATGCTTGGGGGTTTGTTCTTCTCACTTGTCCCCCTCTTCCTCAAGGGAAGAGAAATGAGAACAGTGAGCCATGTCCACTTCACACATTGACCTCCGGGTTGGCCCATAGCCTATGTCCCCAGCTAAGCAGAAGGATGGGCTGTTAGTCTCCCGTAGTTACATGCAGACTTGTTATACTGCTCTTCAACAAGTAACCAATGAAAACCAGGTGTGCCTTGAAAAACATTGATACATTACTGTTTTCTCTGTGCTAAATGTCTGTGGTTCACACAAATGTCCTATCTCAAATTCTTTTGCTTATAGCTTATTTGATTGTGAAAGTGTGTTTTTATACATGGGATCTGCAGGACAGAGAGGCTAGGGAAGTTAGCTGGAGTTATGGCTCCTCGAGTTAAAAAGGTGAGTTGGCTTCAAGTGTGACAGGCATTGTGGAGACATTGGGAGAGGCTCTAGGGCTTATTTTCTGCAGGACTCCTGCTGCCCTAGGAAGTAAACAAAACACAAAACTCAGGAGAAACACTCTAATTTGAAAATGTTCATATGCTACATCTCCAATGCTCATAGCAGCACTTGACACCTGGCACAAAATGTCCAAGGAGTTGGAAAAGCTAACCACCCTGCACAGACAACTTCACACTGCTCACATGCCTCAGATGATCATGCCAGTCAATTAAAATAATAACACATAAATCAACTAATGAAGATCATGCAGCTAGACACTGGGTATACAGACTGAGATGTCCAAGGATTTGATTCACCAAGTTTAGTATATATCCATCTTTGTTTGCAGGTTACAATATTTTTTAAATTATGAAGCTTATGAAAATATTTTAAATATAAAACATCACTTAAGTTAACATGTTTTCTATCAGATTTTCTATGCTACATATATTTGCATATGTGTTTTCATAACCATAAATACATATATTCATACACGGATAAAATCTATACATGTATGCATATCAGTGATATATAGATACAGCATCATATGCATATATATATAGTGGTATGTATTCATACATACAGTTTAGCAATAGATTATATAGTCTACCATAGCAGGGGAGTCACAATGACAGGAACTTGAGAGAATTGGACACATTATATCCATAGTCAAGAATAGAGCACAATGAATTAATTCATACTTACTAGTACTTGACTACCTTTCCCCACTGGCATAGTTCAAAACCTCCTGCCTAGAGAATGGTGCTACCCACAGTGAGCAGGTCTTCCCGCCTTAATTAGTGTAATCAAGATAATCCCCCATAGACAACCCCACAGGCCAGTCTAATCCAGACATTCACTGGGACTCCCTTCCCAGACGATTCCTGATTGTATCAAGATGACTATTAAAATTCATCACAACAGTAACTTAACTCCTTAATGCCTTTGTCTCTAATGCTTTTGACAGATATAAAAATATCTGTCTCATGATTGTTGGGAAAAATCATTTGAGTTTACATATAAAATGATCACAAAACACCTGGTGCCTACTTAATGTCATATGAGTATTTGGGATGATTATACTTCAGGTCATATTACAAGAGCCTGTTTGATATGCTTATTGGCTCTGCAACATTTCATGAATAGATGCAGCCTGGTTTATCCCTCAAGTGTTGCACTCTCAGTCATTTCTATATGGTGTTAGATGCAGTGTGGAGATGGACGTCCTTGGTCCTATTCTTCCCAGCCTTTGCTTAGTGGTGCTCCTATTCATTTTCTCTCTCAATTATTGTTCTAAGATAAAGAGCGTAATGACAAAAACAGAATGCCACACTACTCAGGGTATTTCCTCGAGGAAGGACAATTAGACCAGACATGAAAAGTGTTCAGACAAGCTTAACAGGGAACATCAGGGGGTCATGAACAAATGCAAATCTTCACTGTCTACCTGAAATCACAAAGTAGCCTGTTTCAGTATTAAATGTGAAATTATGCAGATAGCAATGTGACGATCTCTTTTGTCTCTAGATTGGCCAGGAGGATGTGAGCACTGGTTGAGAGTTTTGTTCTTTCTTTTGATATTTCATATCCCTATAGAAATATTACAGCTGGGGACTAGAGTGATGATGCGGTAGCTAAAAGCATGTGCTGCACTTGCAGAGGATCCAAGTTCAATTCCCAGTACCCCTGCCAAGTGGCTTACAACCACCTGTGATGTAACTCCAGTTTCAAGGGATCAGACACCCTTTTCTGGCCTACTAGGTATTGTGAGTTCATGTGTACAAACCCATATATACACACATATATAAAATAATTAAAAATAACACATTTTAAAAAAGAAATCCACTACCTAAAGGCTTTGTTGAACACAGCAATCAGTCTCATCAACACACCTAATTCTTATCTGGCAGTGTCTACATGTTTCTCACTCAAACATCAGAAATAGCAGGTGAAGACAAACAGCCTCCCTTGTAGAAACTCAGACTCTCACAGTTACGGTAAGTTCAGTCTGCAGTATAGCAACAATAAAGATCCACTGATGAGGGAGGAAGGAAGCATGCCTGGCCTGGTCGAGGCACAGACAGACATGCAACAGAAAAGTCTCAAAGGTGCATGGAAGTTCACTCCATTTTCAGTGGTGGGACCCACAGTCCCAGAGCCCAGTTTTCTGAAGGTCGGCATGGTCTGACCATAGCATCAGGCTCCTGTTGACCATGTAACTAACCCAAGAAAGCATTTTGGCCTCATCCAAGCATGCCATATGGGATGGACTTTGCTTTGATAACATCAGCAACAACAAAACCTCAAATCTTAGGAGCTGAGACTAAAAAACGTCTCCTATACCAAAGTTAGTTTGGCTTCCCCTACAGGAAGCTTCATTGATATGAGATTTTTTTCCATCACACTGTGTGGTAATTCAACTGTCATAAGATGTGTTAGCCATATTGAAGTCCCCTGACAGCATTCCCATAGTGACAGGTTCTACAAAGTGTATTGTTTCTCTGTGACCAAGAAGTAAAAACTAAATGGAGTTCGATGGGAATGCAGCTCTGCTGTGATTGCAAAGTTGGCTTTTAGGTCCTCATGAAAGCTTTCACACCTCAGTCTTTCCAGTTCTGAGATATTAATAAAATAATATTCATCTAAGGAGTAGCTTCATGTATTTATTAGCCGTGAGAGTCAACTGTTAGTTGTTTCTGTAATTTTACGGAATATTTTCTACCGTCATTCCTGTTCACAGCAGCAGAACCTTTAGGGTACAGGTATCCTCTGTGCAGATTGCTCACTTTTCTATAAACCTGTGGTGACCCACGCCTTAAATCCCAGCTCCAGAAGCAGGTGGATCTTTGAGTTCGAGGTTAGCCAGGGCTACACAGAGAAAACCTTTCTTGAAAGCTAAAATAAATAAATCAATAAAATTTTTAAAAAGGAGGAAATACAAATACTACCTCGAAAGTTGAGCTCATCAAAATCTGAAAGGCCCGTGAGCCGCTTGAGCCCAGCGCTGGAGCACTGTGGGCTGTGAGTCTGGCATTGGAGCACCCTTGGCTGTGAGTCTGTCATTGGAGAGCCATGGGCTGTGAGTCTGGCGTTGGAGCGCTGTGCACTGTGGTCCTCTCTGCCTCCCTGGCTGCTTTCCTTGAGCCAGTTGAGATTTTATCCCCTCCTCGTTCAGCCCCAAATCTAGAGCCAGTCCTCATCCCTGGTTTTTTGTTTGTTTGTTTGTTTGTTTTTTGTTTTTTGTTTTAAAAAAAACAAAAAACAAAAAGCAAACCACTACACAGGAAATCTATAAGGGAATCTATTTTCCAGATACTGAGCTAGACCAACACCCCAAAGCTAGGTATCCTTAAGTGGTCAAAATAGTCCCGTCCCTGTTCCCTGTGCTTCAACCCTGCCGGCATTTCTAGCCTAGGGAGAACTGTGTGGGAATGACACCCGCATTTACTCATTTAAAACAAATATTTGTCATCCCCTTGTTTCTTGGGTGAGGAACCCTGCAGCAACTGAGCTGGTAGTTCTGCCTGAAGGGCTCTCATAAGGATGTGGTCAGGTGTCAGTCAGGACTGAGGTCCACTAGGCAGCAAAGGCCTGGCTTTCAAGGTAATTCAAGTCGCTAGCTATGCATTGTCAAAACAGCAGAAAGTTCCTCCCAAGCAAGGCTCTGTAGACTTGTCCTCACACCATGAGGCTGGCCATCCCAGGACGCATGAGGCAGCCATGATGCATCTATGACTGAACTCTGCACAAATATCATTTCCAGGATACACTATTGGCTACATGGGCCAGCCCAACTTAGTGTAGAAGGCCGCTGCAATTGGGTGTGGATGTTTCAGGTAATAATCACCAGAGGTCATCGTGTACCTTGACCACATGTTCCCTGTGGATTACTGTCTACCTAGTGTTCAGTGCAGCCCTTCTATCGTATTATATTTTCATTTTCCATTTGTACATGTGTGGTGTGCATGTGTGCACCATACATATGTGCACATACGTGTGGAAGGCTGAGGTTGATGAGGGGAATCAATTTTGATCACTCTTATTTTCTACTTTATTCATTGAGGGAGGGCCCCTGAATAAATCCCAGAGCTCACCAGTACAGACAGGCTTTTACTACATCAATCACACTCAGCATTTCTGTGTGAACCACTCAAGGATGGTTTCCCACTCAATTAGCAGGAAAGTTCAAGTTCATCCAGGTTTGTTTGTTTGATTTGTTTGACCGACAGTCATATCCCCAGAAACTTCCTGCTCTTTCTCTCTTCTCCCATATCCCCAGTCACATTGGCTCCTTCCTTCTTTCTCAAAGATGGCACTGACCGTCCCCATTCAGGACTTGTTCTTGCTGGTCCCTCAGCCTGCATTGTTTTCCAAGCCCCAGAGGGTCAGTCCCTCGCTTCCTTTTGCTTTCTGCTCTAACATCTTGCTACTGGAAGGGCCCTTCATGCCAGCAAATGAATGGCTCCCTCCAGGATCCACATTCCTTCATCTGACTCAGTTGATTCACACATTCACAAGCTGCGATATTGTCATCTGGCTTTTAAAACTAAATCATACATTACAAACACTGTCTGTTACTTCCCCATTTGAAGTACTTGTATATGTACTGGGTATGTCTCAGACTGAAGTACAGCAAATTGCCACCTACCCTATCTTACATTCAGAGATGAATAAATATGTGTGTGACCAGAGACAGATGAAGTGATGAAATTCTGAGTTTAGACTGTTTTTTGGTTTTTATTTTATTTTTATTTATTTATTTATTTGTGTGTGTGTGTGACTGAATTGTTATAGAACGCCCACTTCTTTAGTGGCATTGTCATTTAAAAGTCTCCGAGGGACTGGAGAAGTGGCTCAGTAGTTACTAGTGCCTTCTGCACTTCCAGAGGACCTGAGTCTGATCCCCAGCCCCCAACAGCAGGTGGCAGCTCTGCTGCTTTCCCTTCTCTGTTATTTTTGTATGTTTGGCATATTTTATTAACAACATTTTTACAATACAAATGAAAGGTAGTTATTATATTTCAAACATGAAAGATTAATTTTTTTATTTTTGGAAAATTTTATATATGTATATAATGAAATATGATTATAACTAGACCACTGTTCCCCTGCTCTAACTTCCCCTGTCCACTCTCAAACTCTTCCCTTCCTGATTTCATACCTAGTTTTTTTTTTCTTTCATTGATAACCAACTATTTCCAGTTAGTGCCGTGCTGCCTTATGTTCATGGATATGGGGCTATCCACTGGAGCGTAGGAACCCTAGAAGTGGTTGTACCCTAAAAAAGAGTTGTTTTCCATCTCCCAGCAACTATCAGCTGTTAGTAGATATCTAGAAAGAGATAGGGACAGAGACTATAGACCCTGTCTATTTTGTGATTTGGATTGTCTTGATATTATGCAGACCTTGTGCAGGTAATCGCAGCCACCGAGAATTACTAAGTGCAATAGCCGTGCTATGTCCAAAAGGCAGACTTTCACTCCATTGCTTCTGATTGTCCAGATCTTTGCTTCTTTCTGCTTCCTCTTCTATGAAGATCCCTGAGCCTTGCCAGGAAATGGGGGTGGAGATGTTTACAAACATAATCCCTTTAGGGTTGAGTTCCCAGTCTTCCCTCCTCAATATTCTGCTGTGGGATGTCCTGTATACTGTAAATATATGTTGTTATGATTGATTGATAAATAAAATACTGATTGGCCAGTAGCCAGACAGAAAGGATAGTGTAGGTGGGACAAGGAGGAGGAGAATTCTGGGAAGTGGAAGGCTAAGGCAGGGAGACGCTTCCAGCCACCGCCCTAAAAAGCAAGATATAAAGTACCTGTAAGCCACGAGCCATGTGGCAACTTATAGACTAATAGATATAGGTTAATTTAAGATATAAAAACTAGATAACAAAAAGCCTAAGCCATTAGGCCAAACAGTTTAAATAATACAAGCATCTATGTGTTTATTTTACAAATGGGCTATAGGACTGCAGGGGCTTGGCAGGACCCAGAGAAAAACTCTCCAGCTGCAATACTCAGCAGCTATGAGTCTCTGCCCTCACTGCTATCCACTGCAAAAAGAAGCTTCTCTGAACCTGACTGAGATCATTTTGTAAATGTATGGAAACATAAATGTAAAAGGCAAATTCCCATGCTTTAGAACGTTTTTCAAGTATGAGCATCACAAAGAATCCTGAGAGGAACTGTAACTTTCCACCCTGCATTTGATTTGCACAGCACCCACCAACCCCCAAATATAACAGAAATACAGTGATAGTTAGAGGCTTACAATAAAGCCAAGGAGCAAATACCTGAACCATCTAAGAACTCCTAGTACTGACATATAAAGCTCCTGCTATCATTACATAAATGCCTCCTCCCTCAAGCCAAAATACGATGAGCATTTTGTTCCATGTTTGTGTTGAGCTTATAGGAAGTGGGAACCTGAATGCCCTTGAGTAGTTGGCTAGTCAGACATGTGAACAATGGCCTTGATTCTAGTTTCATTTCTGTTCCTGTGACAAAATGTCTTGACTAAAATCAATGTATGGGACAAAGCAGTTATTTCCGCATACAACTCCAGGCTGCAGTCCATCATTGTGGAGATAGCAAGGCAGGAACTTCAGCTAGTCACACCACATCCAGTCAAGAGCAGAAAGAAGTGAATGCAGACATTCTCATCCAATTGCTTATTGTGTTCAATCAAGTTCTCTATTCACAGTTCAATATCCCCAGCCTAGGAAATGATACTGCCCACATTGGGCTGGATCTTTCTGAATTAATTATGGCAATCAAGATAATCCTACATAGACATTCCTGCAGGCCAATCAGATGTAGACAATTTTTCATAGAGTAGTTCTTTCAAGGTAATTCCAGGTTGTGTCAAATTGACAATGAAAGCTACTCATGAAAGCCCTCCTTCTTTGTGTGCTCCCAAATTCATATTTATTCCTTCCAGATCTTTATGCTATGAAACTCCTACTATTTCATGATACTACAGTAGTAACTTTATTTTTTCCCACCCCCAATAGTAACTTTATGATGACAATTCATGACCTGTCTTTGGTTTTGATTTCTTGAGATCTTATATTTCTATACCAATGCATTTACCTAAGAATCAAAAGCAATGAAATAAAATGTACTTTGTAGCTTTTAGTCTACTAAGGAGTGTTGTGACCTATTAAGAGTCCCTGGTCCAGGAATGAGACAGGGTTTTGATTTTGCCACAAATGGCTGCCATGCTTAAGGAAATCACTTTGGGCATACTTGGATAGCTGCAAAATATGTCTGAAATTCTGTGATCCTAAAAGAGAATGTAGATTATAGGGTGAAGAAGAGAAAGACTAACAAGAAGCATACCTCCTTAGATTTCATGACTTTGTGACTTATTTAATGACAAAAAGAAACTCTAGGAAGAAAGGGATTTATCTCAGTTTGTGGTTTCAGTTTGTAGATCATCATTATGGAGACTTCAAACTCCTATAACATTTCACATTCATGATTTTTCTTACATAATCATGACCTTGTATCTTTTTTTTACCTTCCAGTCATCCTCTCAAATAGCATGAACAATTATTATTCCCACCACCTTGAACATCCAAATCTTGTGAGTTTAGTGAGCAGCTCTAGCCTGCAGAGCTGCTGAACTCTCTGTCTTCAGGTCCCTCCTTTAGCAGAAAGAATGATCTTGGCTTCCAGGAGCTGGCTCCTTTGCTGGAGCTGCTGGCCACCCCATAGTTTGGGTCTCCAGAGGGTCCAGCCCCACTACAGCCAGGTGTCATCGCCAGGTCTCTCTTACCAGCTTCTGGGATTGTGATTTGGGATCAACCTTGCTCCAGGAGGCTTAGAGGGGGGTGGGAATGTGCTCATTTGCCTTGTTCTGTCTGGAAGAGGTCAGAGTGGAATGACTCTGGGGTCAGGGCCGGGGAAGTGGTGGAAGGGACGTAAGCAGGAAGGAAGGGATAATTTAACTGAACCCAGCCTGAACCTTCAAGCAGTTCAGTTAAGGGCCAACACTGACGTCAAAGCTGTTTCTTATTTTATAAGTCAGGCTGCCTCCTGAGTAGCCCCCTTCCTTCTGTCAGGCCCAATACCAGGTCATGACCTTTTGGCTAGTTGCTCATTATAACCTTAGTTCAGGTAAAGGTTTTCACAGTGTTGCCCCTTTTTTAGGTCTTGTGATATTGGGTCCTGCTGCTGTCTTTATATCATGACTCATGGGAAAGAATGAACAAAAGTCTTAAACATATTTGCTTGGTTTTACATCCTTATTTCATTGGGTTCTAGGGCTTAAATAGCCTTTCTTACAGTGACTCCATACCTCTAACATATTTAAACTTCCTTTAAATAAAGTACAAAGAAAAAACATCTTAAAAACTAAATTAGACTTAAATGCTGTGACAATGGTTTCATAAGCATACATGCACAAGACTATCAAACCACCGTGAGAATTACAGCATGCAGTGAGCCTACTATGGAGGTAAGAAAAAGAGTTTTGTTTTGCATGCAGACTTTGATTTGAGTCACCTGACAGTGTCCTACCAGTTCACATCTTATCCTCACCTCGCTTGATATCTTTGTGTGAAGGTGACATCACCATGGGCATTCACATTCCACTGTCTGCTTCCACCAGAGTGGACACTATTATGTATGTTACATCTTTTAGCCCTCATATAGCCATGCTGGGGATTTAACATGCTCTGCTCTCCTAAAGTAACAAAGCAACAAGTCACAGGGAGATGTGGTTTGCTCTGAGCCACAGTTCTCCTTGGACCAGACCCTATGATGCTTCCCCAGGAGCCTGTCGTTCCTCAGTGGTCGTGATCATCACTGCTTGCTGTACTACTTGCTGTCCTTGACCTTCCATGGTGTATCCACGTGTGACTTGTTAAATGGTCCTCCTGTGTCTCTCTCTATGACCATCAAGAACAAGGCTGTTGTGGGTTGCCATGACTCATCAGGGCCTTGCCTGCACCTTCTTGTCAACAGCCACAGCCATGTTCATGTCTCTGGAATCAAGTGAATCTCTGTGGTTCTTTCACTGGATAATTATCTGTTTGGTGTTGATAATGTAACCGGCACAGTGGTTAAGGTATAGAAATGGATGAAGAGTGTAGAGATTCCTCCCTTCATGGAATTGATAAGCTAGTGAAAAGAAACAAGAAGTGAGCAGAATATAGAAATAACATAGAAATAGAAGGTGGTGATGCTATGGAAAGAGACGAAGTAGAAGGAAAGCTGGGAAGAAGTTGTGGCTTTAAGTATAATGGCTCAGGATGGTACTGAAGCAAAAGGGACAGCAGAATTTAACATCCAGAGGAGGTGAGAAATTGGTGGCATTAGACACATATGTACAATGTGTGCAGTGTAAAAGATTAAATAGTAACGTTGAAGGTTGCAGGATTTCTTCATCCAGTTTCAGCTACATCTAATGAATAGTAGATAGATTAGAAGAGGCAAGAGGAGTTGCTTTGCTCTCCCTGACCTACCTCCATTTTGTAAGGTGAAAAACAAAGCTTAATGAGCCCCAATGCATATCTTTAGCCTTAGAAAGACCAAGAAATCCAAGATGCCTGCAGAAAACCTAGACTACCCATCCATATATTCATCATTCAGTATTCTTCCTTTCACCAACCCATCCATCCATTTTTTGCTTCCTCAACAAACTGTTAACACTTAGCCTAAAAATTACTCCTCCAAATCTGACAACAATGTTACCAAACAAACATTTTCTGTTTGGGCTTCATGATCCAAATAGGAAGTGAGCCTCACACTGAGGAATTCTTTATGTCCAAGAGCATAGTTACCAATCGAGAGTACAATTACATAGTTTGTTTTGGGGCAAAGGTCATTTACTCTAAATCAATGGTTCTCAACCTTTTTAATACTGCAATCCTTTAGTACAGTTCCTCATGTTGTGGTGACCCCCCAGCCATGTTTCATTACTACCTTATAACTATAATTTTCCTACTGTTATGAACTGTAATGTATATATCTATGTTTTCCAACGATAGTCTTAGGTGACTCCTGTGAAAAGATTGCTCGACCTCCAAAGGGGCCATGACCCATGGGTTGAGAGCCACTGCTCTAAACAAAGGTCGTAAGGGGACTTCTCTTTTAATGGTGACAAAGCTGTCATCACTCAAGCTAGATTGGAAATCTCACTGTGAGAAACAGAGGCACTTCCTTCCAATTCAAAGAATAAATGGAATTTCAGGAGGGAAAATAATAACTAAGCTATGTTTCATTTTAGACCTGGATAGAATCCACATTAACATGTCTCTGGCTCACATTAGTGAAATGGACACTGCACAGAAATACAAGGGCACTTCAAACATGCCTTGGTGTATCTGTTAAATATTCCAAGCTATTATTGACATCCTCAGTTTTTATTGATACATAGGAAATCTTTGATTCTTAAAGCAGTTTGTTTCTTATTAAAAAGAAAACGCTCCACAAATCTAACCAGCAAGTGAAATCACCTGGGGAGGATTTAGAACCATCTCCTTGCTCCATACCCAGATGTTTCAATTCAGAAGGTCTTGAGTAGGGCAACAGAGCGTACATTTCTAACAAGCACCACATGAATTCCCATAATCAGCCTGATTCAAAAACTGCCACAGGGCTTGGCAGCCACAGCACTGGGAGCTGCTGACTTGTACAGTGTAGAAACCTGAATGATGGACTGATTTGAATTTCAGCTATGGTATACACATGAAAGCCCTGAACAGGAAAATGCCCTGTATCGTTGCTTCTACATGCTGGCATATTTTGACTTTCTAATGAGTGAGCTTCAAAATGTTAAATTGTTTGAGGTGATTTACATTTATTTTCCTTTAGGTAGTAGGAAGATTGAGACACTTTATCTTATATCTATGGGGAAAGTAATCTAAAAGAATAAAGTGATAGGTATATAAAGGCTGTGCTCATAAAGGGGGCATGAATTGATTACCAATTGGCTATGCTGTGCATGAGCAGTTTAATGAGCACATCTGAAAAAATGGTCTAACTGATGAGACCATCTCCAAAAGCCAGAGAAGAGCTGGATTAGAAGATGAATTGCTGTAGATTCTCACACTTCAGTTAGGACTGTCAAGTAACGATGGCTGCTTGTATTTAAGAATGTGCTTGATGTCTTTCTCTGGTTAAAATTATTGGACAAGACACACAAAACATTTGGTATATTGTATGTAGAGAAAGTGCTGAAGACATGTGCCAGGGACCTAGTGATTGGTTCCTCTGGCATAGACCACTGGAGCACGGCAAATCTGACTATTTCTTCCCTAGCCCACCCTAACCTAGGCTGTGTGTCACAAACAGGCTAGTCTTGAAGTGGTCACCAAAGTACCTCATTAGCATGGAGTCAACTTAAGGTTAAGAAACTTTGGTAATAAGATCAGAGAAAGTCTTTTGCTTATAATTTCAGAACTAGGCTGAAGTGGCTTAGTAATTAAAAGCACATACTACTCTTGCAAAGGACCTGAGTTCAGTTCCCAGCATTTATGTCAGGTTTCTTACAACAACTGTAACACCAGCTCCAGGCATCCAATGCCCTCTTCTGGTTTCCTCAGGCACATGCACATACCCCCACACAAATACACACATGGACATCACTTAAAATAGTAAAAGTACATAGTAAAGAACAGAATTTAAGAACTATTTCAGATTCTTAGGTCAACATGGGAACCACTTTTAGCTCACAAAAATAGACAAGATTAAAAAACACATTTAGCCCTAGATAGGTTTTCTTTGGCTAAGAGAGTATATATCTAATCATAAAGAGCGACATCACAGAAGACTCCAGAAGTATACTTGGTTTTGCTAAATCTATGCATACTATAATTGTGAGACATCCTTCATGGATTATTGTCAACCAGCTCATCTTTTCATTGCCTCCCATAAAGTCCCCATATTTGGTACTATTTACTGGTCCTTATTTATCTCCATTTTGTGTGCAGACTACAATTGGTCAGCTCTAGGCTGGGCTAATCAAGGACAGTACATCCTGCAGGATGCAGGTGGCCCTGCTCAGGGTGCTCAGCAAACAGCTCTATTATTGTACAAGCATCATGGTTCTTCTGGCCAAGCTACATTAGCTCCTTTTCTCCATGCTAAGGGGATACAGCAACTGAAGCCCACTTAGGCATAAAAGGAATGACTGACTCACAAAATTTCCAGGTCCAGGATACAAAGGAGCACATCAGGTGAGGTTGGGTTCAGGTACTTCTGCAGTACTGTGACCTTTACCATAGTCTTCTCTTCCCATGTAGTAAGATGGGCCAGAAACTCCCTGTTGACCCCAGGTCAAGTCAAGTGGAACCAAAACAGAACACTCTCTTACTCTGTTGTGTAGATAATTCTGTGACATATTTTGCCTCCAAAGTTGGAATGACTGCTCTTTTGACTTGCTGTATCAACAGAAAGTGCTGCAGATGCACTGTGCCTCTTCTAGGCCCACCCTTCAAGAGTCTTGAAAGTATCTACTTCCAGTTGTTCTATTCCTTGGTGTTTATGTAAGGACACCAAAACAGTTTATGCTTAAAGAAGCCACTCTGGGGCTGGAGAGATGGCTCAGTGGTTAAGAGCACTTGCTGCTCTTACAGTAGGCCTGAGTTCAGTTCTCAGCACCCATGTCAGACCACTAACAACAACATGTAATTCTAGCTTCAGAGAATCCAACAATTTCTTCTGGCTTCTGCAGATACTCATATATGTATGTACACACATACACACTGGCACACATGTATGGGGACACACACATACACATAAATATAAGTAAAATCAGTCACAAAAAGAAGCTACCTATTAAGAGAAGCATGGGACATGAGAAGATGTGAAAAATTTTAGTCTCAGAGGACTGCTAACTCTCCCAATACATCAACCAGCAAGGCTCCACTCTGATGAGGGATCTATTTCCAACCTTCTGGTTAAATCCAGGGATGCCTTGCTACTGAATGAACAACTCCAGGCCTGAGTGTTGCTCAGACTTCTAATCTTTACACTTATAAACAAGATGGTAGTTACTGTTCCAAGCCATAACGTTGTAAGTTACCTCATTTTCTACCAATAGCAAACTGGCATAGTCACTACCCACCATTCCCTGGAGGTAGAGAGGGCATTAACTTGACTGAAAGCAGAAGAGCTTGTGCCTACTCAAGAGTGTGACGCAGGAGGATACAGGATGTCACAGGAGTCACTATGAAGACAAAACCCTTAGATTTTTACTCCATCTGCTTCTAATGTCCTACATTTCCATTTCCCTCTGAATTCATGGAAGGATAGGTCCACCTTTATTTCCTGAGAGAGACAGGAAGGAAACACTGTTTATCTACACCAGTCTGCAGTGATACAGCCAGGACTTGTCTGTACTTTGTGCTGTTTTCTTGAAAACCATGGCTTTCCCAGTGTAGTATACTGAGAAGATGTCTCACACACCCAGCACCTGAAGACTAAAATTCTGTAGCAGAGGACTACATATAATAATAGGATGTAGCCTTAAATGTATCTGTGAACATTGATCATAACGACTTCATTAACTGAAAAAATCACAGAAGGAAATGTAAAATGTTCGTAGTTTATGATCCACTAAACACACAAGATTTAACATTCAATTCTGGTTATAATGTCTCATCCTGGAGGGATATAGGAAATAGCCCAACTTTCCCAGACCTCAAGTCTCCCATGGGCAAGAAAGTTGTATTTATAACTTGTTAAAGCAGTTGTGAATGAGCTCAACCTTCTTTCTGTCTTTACAGTGGAAGTGCAGGCTGCTAACCTTTCTCATTTATGCATTAGATATCCATGGCTGAGCCAAATACCATAGGAAACTCTTCAAGCGGACCTGTCAATGATCCCTAGTTGATATGATGAAGAGTCTATCATAATGTTTAGACATTGCCAACACATTGACTCTGGCTCTCCAAGCTTCACTCCTGATGCCATGTAAACTCTTGAAAGCCATTTCTTTCGGCCTATGCTGCTAAGAATCCCAGGCAATGAGGCTATTCTCTCTGTTTCTGGTCATAAAGCAAATAGATTTATGGTTTTGGACTATATGCACATGAACATGAAGGTGGCAGTCATTTCAGGGGGTCAGTGGACCAGCACACAGAGGGAGAGGGCTGACTCTAGACATTGTGAATATTAATTGATCCAAAGTACCTTGACTTCCATCAGTAAATACAGCCATACCATGCTAACAGTTCTCATTGCCACTTGGTTGATCTTTAGTCATTACTTCATTTGATTCTGCCTTTACTCTGGTTTTGGACAAAACCCTCTACAGATGCTTGGAATGGTTTCCCAACATCATTGATTTCATCCATGGTCTCTTCATCATGGCTTTATGAAAGAAATGGGTTTGAACACTTGGTAGGTTGAACAAGAGACATGTTGGAACTGGTAAAGGGTAAATTACATCTAGGTAAGACAGGCATGACCTGCTATAGATTCCAGTAAGTTTTGGAGTCATTAGTGTTATTGGGTAGTATGTAACACACACTATACTTATGGATTTGAATATTAAATAAGTTTGAATTTGGATATTAAATCAAGAGTCTGAATTCATACACTAAACAAATACTTTGATCAGTATACAAAGTGTCTTTTATATAGATTGTGTACTGCTGATCCAAAATGCTTCAAATTTTTTGAGAAATGACATGATGTTTAAATGGAAAATTCCTTATAAGCCCCATTTTCTAGGATAACAGAAACTCAACTGTGATCAGTGAAAGGTTTTTGCACCCCAATAAGTCTTTCTGCCATACAGCAATCCAAATCAAACCAAATTAGACTGAATTAGAAAAAGCCCTGGTTTAATGGGCAAAGTGTTCCTGGGTAATTCTCTATCACCCCAGAGAGGAGATGAGGATGAGAGACTGGAAAACCATGTGTCTGTTTTCTGAGATGCAGCTTAAATACCCTGTGGGAGTGATCTTGAGCATCTCTGGGGGAGAAGCTGAGTTTGGCAGGCTTTGAAGGGGGTAGGTTTGGGGAAAGAGATGGGGGAGGGGAGTTGAGGTAGATCTTCCACCAGAACATTCCAGACTCTTTTGGTAAAGGGATGCCAGGGTACCAGGGGTTGAGGTGGAGCTCCCACCCAAACAATCAGTATGTCAGTTTTGTGGTTGTGTATGTGTGCATGCATGTATGTATGCATGCATATTTCACAGCATTACAAGCTGAGGGACATACTTCCCAGGAATCAGCAGGAATGTCCTTTGAGAATTCCTATGTTGTCATCTCAGAATTTGTGGATGACACAGGTCATAAATCCTCACAGTGAGTCAGCATTGTTTCATTTATACCATCTCACCCAACCCCAGCATCACTGGGATCTGAGAAGGAGTGTTCATTCTAATAGACAAGGGCAGAGGTTGTAAGCAATTCTTCTCACCTCACCGTCCAAAGACGCAGTGTTCTCTTCCTTGCATAAGTCACTGAAGAAAGCTGCCTATGTCAAGGAGAGGAGAACCAGACTTCCTTTCCTAATGCAGAATGGTAGGAGGCAATGGCAGGGTCTCCGGAAAGTACATGTGTAGAATTAGAGCTATCATAACTCCCAGTGTGGAGGCCCACAGAGGCTTCCTAGTAAGACCTTACTCAAGGTCAAAGAATCTGAGCTTGCTTTACCTAGCAGGGCTGCATAACGGGATGATTTGGCCATGGGCATGGTTGCCAGGTGTTTTGAAGGGTCTACACTTGGCTGTATGTTGTGCTTTGATCTTGAAAGGGGGTGGTCTTTTGCCTCACCCCTTGATATTGTATAAAAAGACCTTTGGAATAAACCTCAAGGCAACTGGGTACTGACCCAGGGCCCTCCCGAAGCTATTTTGTGTTTCTGTCTTTCTAATCGTCTTTTTCTATCTATCATTTCCTCATTCCTTTCTCCTCCCCTCAGGAACCCTTCAACAGGTCAGAGCTGAACTCCAATAGATTCCACATCCCAGAAATGACCATTCACCACATTCATGCTTGGATATTGGTCTTGTCATCATAGATGAATTGTTCCTCCCCAAGCTCCTTCAGAATCTAAACCTCCAGTGCTCTGAAAGTTGAACTCACTTTTGATTTTCTTTCCTGACTATGAATTAAATGTTATTCCTGCTTCCATACAGATGTCATAGAACCCAGGCTGTGTCTTTGCAAAGTTGAAATAAGTCAGTCATTGTGTTTAACAAAAGAGGATGGAAAGAAAGAAAGAAAAAGTCTGCCATGTTGATGAATCTACCTTCAATGTTAATTCAGGTGTAAAGTTTAAAAGCACTGTGAAGGTCGTGGGGCCCCTGGGAACATGGGCGTGTCTGAAGCATCATTTAAAAGCAGCACAACCAATGACTCTGAACTTTGGATGTTTGATCACATACCTTTGTGTTTCAAGATGAGTATCTATGTGACAGGAGGGGAGAGACAAGAAGGCAGCCTGCTAACACTGTGACCATTGCAATTCTCCAAAGATAGAACAGCAGGTACTTTTAGTAAGTACTGCTGAATTTACCACTTGTGAATCAGAGTCATTTGCTTCATTTTTCCAAAAATATTTATTTTGCTGTGTATGAGCTGTCATGAATCTTATTATCTTAATAATCCCACAGTTGTAATGACGAGACAGCTCCTTTTCACAGCCTTTTCTGTCTTTAGGGGCTGTCTCTACCTGTTATAGGTTATTGTTAAAAGATGTTCACCCTTATCCTGAAATGCAGGACATGTAGAAAATCATATCCATTGAAAAGACTGAGGTAACACTGATCTAAAGAAGCCATGGTATATAAAGTTTCAAAATTAAACACACACACACACACACACACACACACACACACACACACGTTTAAGTCTGATGGAATCACTGGTGCAGTCAACCTGCCAGCCCAGCATTTTCTTAATTGTAAAACTGTACGATTCTTAACTCTCAGATGATATTATCTTAAACAGCATGCCTCTGGGTGACAGGGGTCATCAGAGATGCTTCTAGCACTAGCACTGAAGCACACACTTTCAGACCCTCTCATTTCAGTCTCTTCTCCCTCTACCATCCAGTTCAATCGTTTATGCTACAACCCCATTTAAGAACCTATAGACTCCCTATGAAGTACACTCACATTTACAAGTGTCTTCAACAACATTGCCAGTTTAAACACTAAACAGAAGGAAAAACAGAACTTGTTTGAATATTGCACTGTTTCTGAAGTTGAATGGCTCCCATGGAGGAATGACTCTTGGAAAATCACCTGTTTATGACAGCCGTAGAATGCCTGTATTGGACTTCATTTGAGCACTGTACTGTAGTATCTGTTCCGCTGGGCCATGCAGAAATAAGTTTATACCTAACATCATTGAATATGATTGTTATTTTTACATATTATAAAATTTTTAATCAAAATTAAAATTATATTTGAAAATAACAGAATTTTAAAAAATTATTCTAGCCAGGCTGTGGTGGCACAGGCCTTTAATCCCAGCACTCAGGAGGCAGAGGCAGGTCGATCTCTATGAGTTCAAGACCAGCTGGTCTACAGAGTGAGTTCCAGGAAAGCCAGGGCAGTTACACAGAGAAACCCCATCTTGAAAAACCAAAGAAGGAAAAAAAAAGATTAAAAAAAAAATCCAGTATAGTTGTTAGCAAGGCCCATAGGAAGAAAGAAGGGTGTTGTGTAGTAGGACACAGGAAGGGCCACGTAAAGGGTAAGAGCCCTGCTGTAGACGAATTTCCAAACAGTCTTATTAAATAAGAAACACAGATCCAAATACAGGGATGCAAGCCATAGAGATCAGGGTAATCGCCACCAACTAACCTTAGCTTACCACCTCGCCGTAGCTTCCCAAGAGAGCCTTTTCCTGTATAACCTGTGCCTTTATTGCCTTCCTGTTCTGCCTCCTCATTGGCTCTAAGCCCAGCCACATCACTTCCTCATCACTGCCTGTCTATACAGACCTCCAGGTCTCTATGGTTGGTACTGGGATTAAAGGTGTGTGTCACCACACTTGGCTGTGTCCTTGACCACACAGAGACTCTGCCTGTCACGTGATCGGATTAAGGGTGTGTGCTACCACCGCCTGACTTCTGCTTATGGCTGGCTATGACCTCTGATCTCCAGGCAAACTTTATTTATTAACATACAACTAAAATATCACATTTCAGCACAAATAAAATATCACCACACCCTGCAATGAGGCTATGGCCATGTGGGATGGCCACAGGAATTCAACTTGTGGAAGAGAGGTCCCAGTGATGCCTGGTTCCCTGATCTTTTTCTTTATAGGTTTATAACCTTCTAAAAATAATTCTTTGTAGCTCCAGGTTCAGAAAGCCTAATTTGCATGAATACATAATATGCTGTGCGTATGAATACCAAGTCTTTTTATCTGAGCCTCTGAGAGAGAAGCATAGACAATAAGCAAACCTTGTAGCTCTCAAAAGACAGACAGGCAGGGCATTTGTCTTCACCCCTCCTTTGCTGCAGGGGGATGTGGAGGAGGATGAGGCATCAGACATGTATTCCTTTGAGTCTTTGGAAGACACCCAGCAAGAAATCAAGGAGGGTGGGGTATTTGGGGAGGCAGTGTGAGCAGGTATGGACTGACCCAGGCATACTGGGCTATGCCTCTAATGCCTCTGGGTTTTGAAAAACCTTGCCATGGATACATCTGCTTCACAGGCTGTCACAGAATGCAGAAGTGGGACTTGGAGACTGATGAGCTTCCCAGATCACACACTCTGGGCCCAGAGCACAGGTCCGATTTCGTTGTACTTCTTTCTCAGGGTTTACTTCTTCCAATTCCAGAGAGAATGTGGCCTTCTTTCTAAGTATCAGTATCAACTATGAATTTCGCCCCAAGCAAGCTCTCACAGTATGGATTCCTACTCAAGTCTTCATAAAACACCCTGTCTATGGCACACCTTTATAGTATCTCTGTTTTGTACAACCAAGAATTCTGTATGGAAGAAACAAATTCATTTAGCATACTCTCCAATGAAACTCTCCATTGATAATAGTGTTTACACAACAAGAACTGCTGCTTGAAAAAGAGGGAAAATTTAAGAGTGTTGGATTTCAGTGTGAGTGTGAGCATGTTAATGTGTGAGAGGGTGTGAAAGTGTATGTAATAAGTGAGTGAAATGTGTGTGAAGGCATGCAAATATTTGAATATGTAAGGCATGTGTTAGTGTCTGCAAAACTGTGTGCACATTTGTGTGTGTGTGAATATGTCTGTTAGAATATGAATGTGAGTATGAACATGTGGATGTACAAGTGTGTGCGTGTGTGTGTGTGTGTGTGCGCGCGCGCGTGTGCGTGTGCGCACGCCCACGCATGTGTGTGTGTGTAGTGTCAAGTTTGAAGATCATTTTCAAAATTGATAGAGCACACAATTGTGTTGCATAAATCATGTTGAGAATAATCAGGTCTTGTTTCCTAAAGCATTGCAAATGAAATTCAAGTGGCTGAAGCTTCACTTGAAATTTCCAGTACTGCATTGTACAAGGAGTTGAGAAGGACAGTATTGTCTTAGTCACTGTTCTATTGCTGTGAAGGACTCCATGAAACAAAGCAACTCTTATAAAAGAAAGAATTAAATTGTGGACTTGCTTACAGTTTCAGAGGGTTTGTCCATTATCACCGTGGTGGAGGGCATGGAAGGAGCATAGTACAGTAGCTGAGAGCTTCCTCCTGATCCACAGGAAGAGAAGAACACTGGGCCTAGTGTGCGCTTCTGAAACCTCCTATTCTCAAATAGTGACGCACCCCATAATCCTTCTCAAATAGTGCTAGTCCTTGATGAATAAACCTCCAAATATATGACCTATGAAGGTCATTTTTTTATTCAAACCATCACAAGCATCTTAATTGGAAATGAAGTGAAAAAAATTGTGAGTGATAAGAACATGATTCTCTTGGTGGCAAAGAAGTTGATATTAAAGTTGCAAGTGAAGAGTTTATGTAATGTTATTTCTAAACGGGAGAAACAAAATTTCTAGCATATGACTTATGCAACATAATTTAATATTCTAGAATAAGGAATTATTTATTCTAAATATGCATTTAGTCATTCTTCTTTATACCCCCAGGTTTCTATATTTGAGTCAGTCAAGAATATTTCCTGGTATCACCTAATTGGGAAAATAGATTTGTTTATAATCTCATCAGAAATTGGTTCATTGCCCATTTCCCCAATTACATCAGAAGAGTCCTAAAATCCCTGCTTGTAAATGAACCAAGAGCCACCTCAAAAGCTACAAACTCACCAGAACAATCAGAAGATAATGGGAGCTGAGATGGAGAGGGAGGGGCTGAGAGAGGAGGAGGTCAAGGGCGATAGAAGACATTAGGATGGACTAATGCACCCCAGCTACTGCAATCAGGATGGAGAAATCAAATCAAAGGGTTCACCTAGATGTGCTTGTTCAATTGGGAGGACTGCATGTTAGAAAGACACTTAGTCCAATTTACTGTGCATTCACTTGTGGTCCATTTGTTTAACCAAAAAATAGTCTCAAACACTGAGGACCTGGAATGCTCCGGAGTTCTGATTACCAAAGAAACAAAAGTGAGTCAGAGGCACATTCTTTGTTAGTCTCCTATGAGCTGGCTGCTAGATCCTTGGCACCCAGATTCATGGCTTGTGTTACTGGAGCAAGCTGGTATAACCCAGTAACAAGAGGTTCACATCTAGGAGATGTAAAAATATATGTGCATCCCTTTAAATGTAACATCTGGTAAGGATTAGGTTAGGCATTGAACAATGATAAGTACTGTTTAGGCTCAAGAGGGCCGCAGAAGTGTTGGTCAAGCAATGCTACAAATCCTGGAAAACTCTAACAGAGATGACTGAAGAATCCTGTGTGTCCCTGCCAGAACCAAAGAGGACTTTGAAATTTTTATCAGAGTATAATATAAATTCAGAGATGCACAGAAACCACAAATGAACAGATATGCCTCTTCTACTGTAAATCAGTGGTTTCTAATTCTGTGCATGTTTTGGGTAGGTGTATGGAATCGGCCAGAATGGAATTGTTCAACATCAGTAGGTATTTGCAAAGGTTTTTCCAAAGTGAGTTTCTGAAGTCAGGTGTAGGTATTGAGGTGTATGCTTGCAGTTCTAGAACTTGGGAGGCTGAGGCAGGAGGATTACTACGAATTCAAGAAGTCCAGCCCCAGCTACATAGCAAGTTCCAGGTCTGCCAGAAACACATAAGACCCTAACTCAAAGAAAACACACGCACACATACACACAAACACACACACACACACACACACACACACACACATCTATATCTATCTATACCTATAGATAGACATAGATATATAGATAAATAAAGATATAAAAGTATATTCTTTAGAGATCTATGCTTGACTGACAGCTAGTTTGTTTTATACCTGGAATGCCAAGGATTCTTAGTTCCTCCAGAGGCTCCTGAGCCCATGGCATCTTCAGTCTTTTTGTGCTAACCACCCTCTAGAGTGTAAAGTGGTACCCGGCATAGATTTAACTACATTTTGAAAGCAGAAAGTTGGGAAAGCTCTCCTGAAGGATTGACACTTAGAGGAACAGAGCACTCAGAAAGGGAAGGACATTCTGCAGAGCTGTTGGAGGCAGCTGGAGTAACATAAGGCAGGTATGGTGATTCAGGGGAATTGTGAGCCTTTCCTTCATGCTCAGGACAATAACTAAACACTGGACACTAAGCAGAAAAGAAGAGCAGACCAGAGTTATCCAGACCACTGGAGAGATGAGAGGTGGAAATGGTCAGGAGGACCCAGGTCTTGGGTGAAGAGGCTTCACTTCCTGGCTGGATAGATGTCTGGGACTGGCTGTCTATAGTAACCTGTTCCTTAAAACCTTGAGGGCTAGCTGGGCATGGTGTCACATGCCTTTAATCCCAGCACTTTGGAGGCAGAAGCAAGGAGATCCTTGTGAGTTTGAGGCCAGCCTTGTCTGCAGAGTGAGTTCTAGGACAGTCAGGGCTACACAGAGAAACCCTGTCTTGAAAAACTAAACTAAACCAACCAAACAAAAACAATTCTGGGGGCTGTAATAGACTCCACAGGTATACAAAGGAAGCATGGCCACCATCTCAGTTATCTGCTAAGAAAGCTACTTCACCATTTCCAAGGCCTTGAGTGGGAAAGGGTTCACTGCCACACACTGTTAAGCTAATAGTTTTTTCTGTCTTTAATTGCTGAGGATAGGATAAAAGCTAGCTTGGTCTCCTTGTTGATTAAATGAGGGCCTGCGTGTAACAGCATTTGCTCATGAGCGCACTTAGGACCCACTAATGCAACTGAGGGTCATACCATTAGAAGAAGGGACAAGACTGTGACACAGGAAGCCTACGTGCCTATATATCATGCCTTACCACAGTTTGGGCTTGTAGCTTCTACGTCACCCTTAGGGACTCAGGTAGGACTTCTACCATGGCCAATCATGAACATGGAATGTAGATGTGTTGCCTTACCGTGTTTGTGCATAAGACAGCTACGGAGGGCACAGTAGTGTTCTGTGTGTGTCACTAGTGAAACCTCAGAAGGTGAACACTGCTACCTGAAGTCATTCAAAGGACAGTATTGTGGTGGTATTGTGTTCCAAAATATTGTGTACCTTAATAAACTTATCTGGGGTCAGAGACAGAACAGCCACAATAAAAACAGAGGTTAGGCAGTAGTAGCACACGCCTTTAATCCTAGCATTCCAGAGACAGAATCTGGATCTCTGTGAGTTCAAGGCCACATGGGAAACAGCCAGGCGTGGTGACCCACACCTTTAATCCCAGAAAGCACGCCTTCAATCCCAGGGAGTGGTGGTAGAAAGCAGAAAGGTATATAAGGCGTGAGGACCAGAAACTAGAGGCACTTTGGCCTGGAGAAGCGGCCTGGAGAAGCATGTGGCTGGTTAAGCTTTCAGGCTTCTAGCAGCAGTTCAGCTGAGACCCATTCTGGATGAGGGCTCGGGGCATCCAGTCTGAGGAAACAAGACCAGCTGAGGACCCAGCGAGGTGAGATAGCTGTGGCTTATTCTATCTCTCTGACCTTCCAGTGTTCACCCCAATAACTGGCCTCGGGTTTGATTTTATTAATAAGACTCTTTAAGATTCATGCTACACAGTATAATAACCTAGAGAAATTAATTGAGAGAAAATTAAAAAGTGACACATGAAGACATTTCTCCAGATGTTGGTGTTTGGGAAGCTGAGTAAAGGATGAGTATGTGTATGTGTGAGGTAGAGGATGAGTATGTGTATGT
>CABHPH010157363.1:39716-54972 GCA_902168325.1 Peromyscus nudipes | reverse complement strand
CTTTCAGTGCACATAAGCTCCTATGGGCAAACACACACACATATAAATTAAATAAATACATTTTTATTTAATTAGTCATTTCAGAACTCTATACCCAGTAAAACCATCCTTCAAAACTGAGCAACAATAAAGACCTTTCAAGACAGAAGAGAATCCAGGGCTCCCAGTCTGTATATAAGATATATTAAAGTACGTTCTTCAGAAGAACAGACAACACCAGATGAAAGGTGGGGTTTGTGCAAATAAAGGAAAAACAAGATATTCTAATACATATAGGTAAGTCAAACTTCCTATTTGTTTTTTCTCTAAGATGTATTTGATAATCTAAAGTGAAAGAAAATAGATTTTAAAAATGTGAAATCAGTAAAATAAAGTGAAATGGGAAATAGCAATGAGTGGGCAAAATAAGAGTATGTTGTTTATAATAAGGTCTTTACACAATATGATTTGGAGGTGGACTGTAGTAAGTCATTTTACACCCTGGAGTAATAAAAAGCTTTAACAAAGAACTATGCATTTTGTGATACATATATGAATGCATATGTGCACATGTTCAAAGTGTGGCATAAAGCAGGCCTTTTGAATCCATGGATTCAGCAAGCTGTGACTCAAGAACTTCAGAAAGAATTGCATCTATGCTAAACATATACAGGCTTTTCTTCTTGTTATCTCCTTTGAAAGTACAATGTAATAGCCATACATATAAAATTTATATCGTATGGTATATCATAAGCAATCTAAAGGTGACTCAAAGAATATGGGAACATGCATGTGGATTATATGCAAACACTGTTGTATGAGAGACTTGTGCATTCAGATTTTGGCATTTTCAGTGAGTCATGTAACCAATCAATGGATATCAAAGATGATTGTACATGTGATGTGTATACTGTATAGTTATTTCTTCCTCAGAGTGGCCTCAAATATATATGGATTTGAGAAAGACATGCCATAAGAAAGCCAGAGTGACTATGCTAATATCATAAAAAAAGACTTTGGAGCAAGGACTGGGATGAGCAAAGCATGACCCAGGATATAATAGTCCATTCCAAAGCCTCCTCCCTCCCATCCTCCATGATGCTGTCTCACATTTACCTTCCATAGGTATCATAAACCTCAGGGCACATTTTGGCATTTATCTGGGCTTTCTCATATGAACAACTTGCACCAAATAACCCAACAGAACATAAAGAGAAGTATCTATTGTTTTAACCAGTAAGTAAGAAATAAACTATAACAGTCTTATTATTCTCAATAAATAAATGGATTTCACAAAAATGCTAAGTAACCAGATATTACATGCATAGCAATTAATGATCATACCACCTACAGTCAAATTGAAATTCTTAAGTCTGATAAACATCTTGCATCTGCTGCCAGTTTGCAGAATATTTGGCATGCTGAAGACCTAGCAATTTGCATTGCAGCCATGCATTCATAGGCAAGGCCATGAGTAGAAAGATACACCAGGTTCTTCAACAAAGTACTGTAAATGAGAGAGATGGAAAACCAAATACAAGTGGACTAAGCTAAAATACCATGTGTGGGGAGGTCAGAGGGATCAATACAATGTTTTCCAGGCAGCAGAGAGACAGAAAGGCTAGTGGACATTGTGATTACAGTTGGAAGGGCTTCCAGGGTAGATGTCAAAGTTGTTTCCCAACCTGTGTTATAATTACAAAAAAAAAAAAAAAAAACTTGCCTATAAGTAACATGTTCTGTCATGTATTTGCTTTGTGTGACTTTTATTATATGTGCTTTGGTTAACAATTATTTAAAAAATGAGAAAAATTCAATATGATCTCAAATGTCTGAGTTCAGACTGAAAAAAATTTATCCATAAATGAGAAAATGGTGGGGGAATTGGTAAAACGTAAGTCCTAGCAAGTCCCTAAAAAAAAGTGCAGGAAAGGTCAAAGAAAATACAAACTAGAAAAAAAAAAACCTGAACTATTCAGGATTAAAGAACTCAAATACATTCGGGAGAGCTCAGAGGCCAGAGTTGGCTGCCTTCATTTAAGAAATGGGCCGTTTGGGCATCTTAGCCAGGACTTCTCTTTTTGATTCAAAGTCCGAGATTAGAAAAAAATCTACCAATATTTAGAGATTCTAGAAATACTAGTATTCTCTGAGAATACTAGTTGCCTGTCTAAATCAATTATTCCAAGAATATAAGGGTGATACAATCAAAGCAATGCTATCTGTCAGTTCTGAGGAGCCACAGACGGGGGACTCTCTGAAGGTCACACTCTAGCTTAAGTGGGAAATTTGGAAAATGGCTAGACCACTCACTTAAGCTATTTATACCATGAAGATCATCATCAATATGCATTTATATAGGTGTATATATGCCTGTATGTCTAGATATAGATATGGATGATACAGATAAATATGTACTCTATGAAGTAACATAGAAACTATAACCTTTAAGAAAGACAAAGTATCCAGGCTTCTCCTTAAAAATATAGTAATTATAAATATTTTTACCTGTAGCTACAGCATTTGATTTGATAAATGCTCATGGTGATGTAATTGTATAAATTGTTGTTCTCAAATATTAAACATTACTGCTTTTAGTTTCCATTTTCTCTATTCTCCTAAAGTGCCTTGATAATTACGTGGGGTTTTCTAACTCCAGCATCTCTTGATGTAATTATATTAAAATAGCCCCTATTTATATTCTGACAGTGTGGAGAACTGGAGCTGGAGTCAGAAGCCTGGTTTTAGTCTGAACTCTGCCTCCCCCTAGTTCTGTGACCCTAGCTGAAGAAGACAGAAGGTAAGAATTTAGTTTTCCAATCTGTGAAGCATAGATGTCAGATTATAGCCCAGGGTCAAAGAAAGTATTTTTTTACTTTAATAGAAGACTCTGGATTTTGAAATTTTCTCAGATTTCAAAAGAAATCTCTAACAGTGCCATCCCTGGCATCATTTCAGCATTCAGTGACTGATACTTGGTGAGGAATATTTCATTTTCTTTTTCTTTCTTCTGAGTAGAGCTTTCAAGTCCAGACAAGTCACCTCTCAGGCTCCTAACACAGCATAGACTCCATCACGGACTCAACAGGAGAAAATGTTATAGAATCGTGGACACTGGGACTCCTCCTTTCCGACTTATTTGTGCAAAGAAAGTATGCTTTTTTTCATTCGCTAAACTGGCAAAATGGCAATTGAATGATAATTTCCTAATAATAGCTGCAGTAGGAGAAGGGGCACTATCATGTAGCCAAACTTGGTGGCACCTATCAGAAGGTAGTCCATCATGCCCTTCACCCAGCAGTTCCAGTGATGGGAATTCCTCCTGGGTAAGAAGCTGTGTGTGCCTAAGGATATCTTGTGACATGGGTTTGAGACCTGAATGTCCCCCAAAGGCCTATGCACTGAAGGCTAGGTCTCAATTCCATAGCACTCCTAGGAGTTAGTGGGCATTAAGAGGAGGAGCTTTGTAGAAATAATCTAGGTCATTGGGGCAGCCCTTGAAGGAGACAGTGGGAGCCAAGCCCCTTCCTGTCTATCCCATGGCTACTCTGCCACCATAAGGTGAGTGCTCCAGGGCATCGTTCCTCCAAATACCTGAAGCAACAGAGCCAACGGGTCACGGACTGATACCTGGAACCCAAAGAAGCTCTTCTGATTATGATGTTGATTTGCCTGAGAATTTTGTTGCAGGGAAGGGAATCTGATTACCACAGATGGCCTCGTTTGGCATAGCCAAAAAAACTGGAAGAAACTCAAATGCTAATCAACTGGGGATTGTCTAAATAACTCCAATACAAACATTTAAATTCCTTTTCACTAGTCCCTAGTGAAAAGAATAAAAAAAGATCTTTGTGAGCTGACACAGTGCTTTCAAAAATTATTATTACACACAATGCAAGTTCAAAACAAACTAGGAAGCATGGCCCCCTCCACACAACTACAAATGTTTCAGCGTATATACACATGTGTGCCCATGTGTATGTGTGTGTGTGTGTGCCCGTGTGTGTGTGTGTGTGTGTGTGTGTGTGTGTGTGTGTGTGTATTTAATATATGAGATGTCACAGGAATAGGAAAATCCCCAACCCCTGTGTACTCAGCAGCCATGGAAAGCATCTCTTAAGTCCACTGGAGAGAGCATAAGTGACAGACAGACCCAACCTGCAGTACTGTCACACTCATTGCTGCTTTAACACCAAAGTGACAGTTACCAGACCCTGGTCGATCCCAGCCAACAACTAAACACAGCGGAGATAAAGGCCGGCCATATCTAGACAGAGCGCCTAAGAAGAGACCTCATCACACTTGCTCATCGGCCCACTCTTAACTTCCTTAAAAGCTGCATTACCATCTGAATTTCTCCATTCTTCCTCCCTGCTTCCCTCCCTTCCATTATTCCTCCCTCTCTCCCTCACTTACTCTCTTCCTTCCTTCTTTTTTTTCCTTCCTTCTTTTCTCCTCTTCTCACATGGCTCAGATATGTACATGTCTTCCTGATTCTTCTTTCATCAAACTCATTCCTTATTGATCCTCAGAGGCTACTGGATAAATTTGATGTATGTCTAACCCTTGATTGACATGAGCTTCTAGGCACCTAAATTAACACCAAGCTCATGGTGATTTTCCCAGGAAGTGGAAGTATCAGTAAAATCTGTTGCAATAAGCAATATTTTCAAAGGAAGCATATTTTGCCCATAATTTTTCTTAAACATACAAAAATAATAACAGCAACAAAACTCCTGGTGAGTCCTCTTTCTCCGTGAGTACACAGGAGCCTATGCAGGACTCACACATTGGGCGGGTAATGATTCCAGCTGATCTCTGACCAGCACTGCGTAGTCTTCCATCTCATTAGCCTCTGCCATAACCCCAAATGGATAAACTTTGCATTCTAATTTTCTTTTCGAGGGAAAACGTCAGCTCCCCGAACCCCAGGTGTCTTGATCCATTTCACTATCTCTTCTTGCTCAGCAGGCTGCTCTCCCTGTACAGGAAGGAGGACCCGGGGACTCAGGTGAAAGACTGAGGCCAAGATGAAAGAGCCCCCTGTGCTGGGTGCTCCTGCATCTGCATGCGCAGGCTTTCCATGAGCTGAGCTGCACTAGTTGGAGGAACCTTCACAGTTCTGCCAAGTTCAGAAATGTTCATTATTATCAAAGGCAGGATTGGCTTCTTGTTTGTTTTGTTTCTGTATGCTGATTTTCTTAGCATTCTTATAAACTACCACCGGCAATTTAAATCCTTTCTTAAACTGTTATTCTCTACGTATTTAGTGTTAGACAGAAGGAGAATCAGGCTGTCACTCAGTTCTTGAGCACAGAGGAAGGAGATATCATAGAATTCTATTTCCTGGGGCAGAGATCACTGACTGACCACGGCCAGGAGCTACCTTTTTCCCCAGCCCCAGACAGAGCATGAACTGCCAGCTCCCTGAGCTCCTCAGACAACCAGACATGTAAGTCTACCTCAGCTTCATATGCTCTAGCCTTGGCTTGCTAAGTCTTGCTATTGCTACTAAGGTCTTTTTACACTTGATCTTAGCCAAAAGGCCGAGAAGCGATACTAAGGTCTTTTTAACATTGGCAAAATTTAGTTGGAATCCCTAACGCTGTGTTGAACTAGTTTTTAACTAAGCACTTACTGTGTACTAGGGACTGCTAGCTTTAAGAATTAAATCTACACAAAGATAGATCGACTATTACACTACTTTTATAGACGAAATATGGTGCCACAGGGGCTAAGGACATGTCTAAAAAACACAGCTGTAACTAATAAAGCTGAAGTTTGAACCCAGGTAGCACTAGTCCAAATAAACCAACCTCATAAAACTATTTTTAAGGAATTATTGTTTAAGGAAAACCAAGCATTTAAAAAGGTAGCAAAATAAGAAAAATTGTCTTTTCTTATATTTTCATATTCTTCTTTTTTTCTCTGCCCCAATAAATATTTATTTTCATCCTTTGCTATTTTCTTATTTCTAAGTGATTTTTTTTTACATTATGAAAACCCCATCATCAAATCATTTTGAATTGTGGCATGATGTGCACTCTGACTCTTTCCTATCACCTAAATGTGTTTGTGCACTCCCTACTTACATCTCATCATAAACAGTGAATGTATTTGTTAGTTTAGTTTAGTGGGGGGGGGGGGGCTACATGTATGTCAGTATCTGCAGAGGCAAGAAGAGAGCATCAGATCCCTTACAGTAAGTTGTGTGCCAACTGACTCGAGTTTTGGGAACCAAACTTCATCCTTTAGAAAAGCAGGAAGCACTCTAAGCTACTGTGTCATCTCCTCTGTCCCCAGTAAACATATTTGAAATGATAACGCCTATGTAGTCAATTCTTTGTCCAAAGAAGGCATCTTTAATCTGGAATTTCATTTCAGAGTTGAGGATCCTTCTGAGCTTCAAATTTAATCAAATGAGAGACTTCAAGTCAACCTGTGGCTAAGATAAACTCAATCCCAATATATTAGACACACACATGCACTCAGGTGTGCAAATGAGGAAATTGTACATCTTAGGAAAATAAAGATACTATGTCATGAACTCACCTCTTAACTAAAATAAAATGTCAGATACAGGCATTCTGTATTCTGGGTTCACCAGAACTTCCTAAGTTGTGTCTGTGCCCAGGAAACTTCAGAAAGAGAAACAATGTGTTCTTCCTCCCTACATCTTTTCACACTGTCAAAAGTTGTATACACACATGAATCATGCTCACAAAAATACAGCTTGCAGAAGTATTTATCATCCTAGAGCTATTTCAAAAAATGTTTTGTATCTAGGGATTATTTTAAGGATGATAATTAAAATTCATGTGCCACCTCCATAACTTCTCTATTAGCAATACTGTCTAACTCGGGGATTTATATATGTCACATTTTATGAGTTCAAATAAAGATGGAGACAAAAAAAAACAGTTTTGGCTGCCACTTCTAAATAGCATCACTGAACTGTCCAAGGAGTTTGCAGAGATATAATGGTAACCTGTAATTTTTTTTGATTCATTGATATAACTTACCTTTATAGCTCCAATTTCTATGAGGCCATATAGGTCCTTAGTAAATTTAGGATGATTTTTTGAAACTTGAGTTAAAAGGACAGTGGGGTAACTTCCTATGAGTAAAAGAAAAGGCAGGTTGCCAATGCTAAACTTTATTCAGTGACCACCTCTGTGTGATATATTCAGAAGCTTTTGTCTTTTATGATTAAAACCATCAGAATTATACTTTGAAATGTAAAGAAACATATTTTGTGCACTGATGCCCTACTTGAAGGCAATTGGAAATTTTTGATTTACAAGTACATACAGTTTTGATCTTTGCTTTAAATCTTGCTATAACAATCAGAGGCATTCTAAATGCCCATCAGTTAGATGATACATATAAAAGCTGTCATAATTTACACAAAAGACTAGCATGAAGCTGTTCCTACTGTTGTGCTTGAAGAATGTCTAAGTACATATGAAGCTAAGTACAGTCCACAAACATTTTAAAGGGACTGATAAGCACTGGTAAGGAAGTTTAGGAGTGTTAGGAAATTAATTATGTTATCTGAAATTTTCATTATAAGAATTTTTACTTAAAATGTAATTATATGTGTAAAAGATAAAATTGACAAACTTAGCTAAGTTAATCAAAAGAAAGAGACAGAAGAACTAAATTCATAAAATTAGAGGTGAAAAGAGAGTACATTACAGCAGACACTGAGGAAATTCAAAGAATCACAAGGGCATACTCTTCAAATGCAGATTCTACTAAGTTTGAAAGTCTGAAAGAAATGGATGACTGTTTAGATGTATATAACCTATGAAAGTTAGACCAAAATGAAATAAATGAATTAAACAGATCTGTAACAACCAATGGGACAAAAAAGTAATGTGAATATCTCCCAACTAAAAAGACCTCATGGACTGACAGATTCAGGGCAGAATTCTACCAGATCTTCAAAGAAGGACTCACACTTCTACTACTCATACTATTCTATATACTAGAAAAGGAATAACACTTCTAAATCCTTTTTATAAGCTCAAGATTACACTGATACCAAAACCAGAGAAAGACCCAAATGGGAGAGACAGAGGCAGACACACATACAGAGAGAGAGAGAGACAGACAGACAGACAGATAGACACAGACACAGAGAGACACAGAGAGAGAGACAGAGAGAATTTTAAGTCAACTTCCTGATGTTCATGCATGCAAAAATTCTCAATAAGATACTTGAAAACTATATTCAAGAAGATATTGAAAAGATCATTCACTAATCAAGTTGGTTTTATTCCAGGGATGTGGGATGATGTAATATATGTAAAACAAATAAATGGAATCCACCACATAAATGGACTCCAAGACAGAAATTATATGATCATTTCCACAGAATGGGACTTTAACAAAATCCAACATTTCTTCATGATTAAAAAGCCCTGTAGCTATTAGGGATGGAGGAAATAAGTCTCAACAGAATAAAGATAGACTATGACCATAGTCATTACCATGTCAAATGGAAAAAAACCAAAAGCATTCCCACTAATATCAGGAATAAGACAAAAAAATCCATTCTCTTCATTCTTACTCAATACAGTTCTTGAAGTCCTAGCTAGAACACTAAGACAAGAGAAGGAAATAAAAGAGATACAAATAAAAAAGGAAGTAAAAGTATACCTATTTGCAGATGACATGATTCTATACATGAGAGACCCCAATACCTCTACCAGAAAACTTCTAGCACTCATAAACATTTTGAGCAAGGCAGTAAGTTCCAAAAATAGCACACCAAACCAGTAGCCTTGTTATATACCAAAGACAAACAGACTAAGTAAGAAAGAAATCACAGAAATAAACCCATTCAAAATAGCCTCAAAAAACTTAAAACTTTGGACTAAACCTAACCAAGGAGATGAAAGACCTCTATAATGGGAACTTTAAAACACTGAATAATGAAATTAAAGAAGACACCACAGAAAGATGGACAGATGGAAAAACCTCCCAGGATCACAGATTGGTAGGATCAATATTGTGAGTGGCCATCCCACCAAAAGTAATCCACAGATCCAATTTTAACAGAAATTGAAAAATAGAAGCACAAAAGACTGGATAGCCAAAACAATGCTGAACAATAAAAACATAGCTGGAGGCATCACCATTCCCGATTTAAAAGTGATACTACGGAGTCATGGTAATAAAAAGCAGCACGGCGCTGTCACAAAAAACAGACACATCACTCGGTGGACTAGAATTGAGAACCAAGATATAAGTCTATGCACCTAAATCCAGCTGATTTTTGACAAAGATGCCGAAAACATACGTTGAAGAAAAGATGGCATCTTTAACAAATGGGGAAACTGGATAGTGACTAGATATAGAAGAATGAAACTTGGTCCCTCTCTCCTACCCTGCACACAGATCAATTCCAAATGTTGTTCAGAGATGTCCCAGAGACTTCCAAAACAATATAGACCATTGCCATTGATCTTGGTTGCCTATCAAAACTTGATGGTAAGATCCTACACAGGCAGTTGGGGCAAGGATGAGTCATCAACAGTTTTGTCCAGCTACAAATCCCGTGGGCGACAATAATGACAAGCACAGCAAGATATGCCCAGGGTGCAAAAGTAGCACAAATATTATAGGGGCGACTGTATTACTTAGGGTTTCTGTTAATGTGGCAAAACACCATGATCAAAAATCAAGTTGGGGAGGAAAGGGTTTATTTGGATTACACTTCCACATGGCTGTTCATCACTGAAGGAAGTCAGAACAGGAACTCACACAGGGCAGAATCCTGGAGTCAGGAGCTGATGCAGAAGCCAGGGAGGGGAGCTGCTTACTGGTTTGCTTTTTTTTTTTCCAGCTCAGCCTGTTTTCTTATAGAAGCCAGGACTAAGGACCCAGGGCTGTCACCACCAACAGGAGCTGGGCCCTCCCCCATTGATCACTAATTGAGAAAATGACTTATAGCTGGATCTCATGGAGGCATTTCCTCAACTGAGGCTTCTTCCTCGCTGATGACTCTACGTTGTGTCAAGTTGACACACAAAACCAGCCAGTCCAGTAACCAACCACTTTCTGGTGGTATTTCAGGCTTGCTCCACAGAACCTTCATAAAACCAAATCAGTAATACCCCAACATAGAATGGAAAGGAATTTGAGAGCCCATATCCATAACTGATGAGCTACTGACAGATGATAGCTTCTGAGGTAAGACATGCCAATTTTCTTTAAAGACGTGGGCCTTAGTAGATCTACCATGTTCCAGCGGATGACCCTACACCTTAGAGCGTATGATCAGCACAAACTGGACTTGGTGGATTATTTAATTTTAAAGGAGTACTGGAATTTTGGGTGAAGTGGGGAATTGTAGGTGAATCTCAGGGCAATCAGCTGGGTAAGTGTGGATGAATATGATCAAAATACATTGTATGAAAATGTCAAAGAATTAATAAAAATATTTTTAAAGTATGACATATATCTGCAGTTTTAAAGAAAGAAATGGACTTCTCTCTGTATTGTTCTCTGCTTTCCAATTTATAACAGGAAAACACATAATATTAACATGTCATAATACTCTCTATAAACTCATTTTTTGCCAAGTAAAACTCATGATGCATAGCTTGTAGATTCCCACATTGTAGAGCATGAGAACCTGGCTGTTGAAGTTATTGATGACAAAGACATAAACCATGAATTCTTGGTATAAGGGGAGCTTTAAATAACATTGTCACCCCAGTAGCATGTTATATCAAGAATCCCTGGGATAGCTGGGATCACATTCAAACCTCAATTTACATGGGAACTTTGTCATTCTTGACATTGAAATCCCAACTGCATATGGGGGCAGGGGTGGGGTGAAAAATTAGAAGATATGAGCCTGAGACTGGAGCCAGGGTTTTTATCCCTCAAAAGGAAAAGAAAAATATGAGAATAACAAAAAAAACATAGCTGCAAGTGCATCTTAAAAGCAGCTGATTGCTAAGCGACATTGGGCTTTCCAGATCTCCTTCTCTACAGACTAGCAGACAGCTCTTAATCATGATGCTGGGAGGTTAAGAAACATCGTTGAGTTCAAAAAGGAAATTTCACAACCTTCTATATAGTATGATCCCTGAGTGTGCAAAAAGCTGAACAGCTAGGTGGATGGAAGATGGTGCAGGAGAATATGGTCAGTTGGATAGGTGGGTGATGGGTGGGCAAACAAATAAATAAAAAGAAAGGAGAGCCAAAGAAATAAGGAATAGTGGGGGGAAACGTTTCTCAACTATTGATCAGATTTTCTGAGATATGAAATGATTATTAACTTCTAATTGCTTTTTGCTCCTTACGCACTCTGATTTTCCCACTTTAAACATAATGAGGTTTTTGATTGTTTTGTTTTGCTTAATATTTTTGTTGTTTTGTTTGTTTGTTTTTGTTTTTTGAGATAGGGTCTTTCTGTGTAGCCCTGGCTGTCCCAGAACTCACTCTGTAGACCAGGCTGGCCTCGAACTCATAGACATCTGCCTGCCTCTGCTTCCTGAGTGCTGGAATTAAAGTGTGTCCCACCACCGCCCAACTTTACACATGATGTTTTGAAGTTATAAATTAAATTGATACTTGATTAAGGAGTTGGACTTGCAGAGAAATACAATGACTTGCTCAAGTTCACACTGCTAACAATAACCTTGGCTTGTAAATTTTAAAAGAGATTTGGTCTATAATCTTGGGCAAGGGGGTCTGAGATGTTTCTATCCTAGCTAGAATGCACTTTTCTATGTCCTCAGGACATATCACACGCTATGTCCTGCAATTAAGAGTCTCTGCAATTTCATATGCTAGGTACAAATATCATTTCTGCTCTCTGGAAGAAGAGATGCTCTCATTTGGGCTCCTTTGGTAGAACTATTAATATACATAGGAACTCCTCCCTAGGAACTTGGAGATGGAAGACCCTAGTTTAAAATACCACTGTCTAGCAAATGAAATCTGGAATGTTACTGGTTATTTTAAGCTTATGCTTCTCCATAACATACATTCTGTTTCCACAGGGCTCAGTTCACTGGTTTCAGAACCACTAGGTACTCTTCTCAGGGAGAATGGTTACCCACATTGGTGGTTGCTGGAAATGGTATTTAGTGCCCTACTTATTCACTATTAAGGAATCCTTGTAATTAGATCAGTAGAACATTCTGGTCCCAGACCAGTTCCCACAGGGTCACTCACACCATTGTCTGTGAGCCTAGCTGAGCACATAATGCTAGCTTTCCAAATTATTTCAGCTTTTCCTGCTGAAATGGCCATCCTCACACAATACCCTTCTCCCACTGAAACCAACCATATTGAAGCACAATGTAAATGGGCCTGGTAGTCATGCTACACATACATGTTTGTCTAAATAAGAAAGCAAAATATCCAGGAAAGAGAAAGACATCTGCCCCCACTCCCACCTCCCCTGAGAAACAGCGGTAACGAAGAGAAAGGTTAGAGAAAGTGAGAAGTTGTTAAACACCAAAAGCTATTGTCCACAAAGCTGTTTCCTTGAGTAACCTAAGAGTCTCTGTCCAAATCTCAGACCTTGGAACTGAAATATAGTCAAGTCTCCGAGGAGACAAATAAGGGCAGTAGCCAGGTGTGGGCTGGATCCCACCTTTGAAATTCCGATAAGTCTCCTGCGACTGCCACTTCAAGTCTTCGCTGCTTGGTACATGCTGTGTCTGTGCATCCCTGACCTCGGACACATTATGGGGGTGTCTGCCTTTCCTGTTCATTCCATCTTCATGACCATAGGTTTGGTTGTGACCCTAGAAGCTTAATCTGAAGATAGGTCACTTGGTAAAGACTCGACTTCTGAAGGAAAATTCTGTCATTTCCCAGGCCAAGGCTCCAGAGAACTTTTCAGACAAAAGTCTCAGAAGTGTTCACCCTGGCTGAACTGGCAGAGTCTCACACAGTGAATTCACATCATGGCCGGTGAATGAGCCATCCTCTGCATGTGAGTGGTTCCAAGAAGGTCCATCTACTTACTGTGTCACTTATTTGCTTCATAGAAAAGTCTGGAGGGTCATTGTTATATAATCAAACACCATCTATAAATCTTCCAAATAGTAATAGCACTGATTTCACCCATCAGATGTATGTAAACAGGCTTGCAGCTGGCTTAGATTACTGCAAAATAATGAGGATGAGACTAGTAATCAAACAGTAAACACTTTTGGGCAGTTGCCAGGCATTATTCTAAGTACTTACATATGTCTTCTCCAGGCCTCACTTATAGATATATAAAATGGGGCACATGGTCAATTCTGAACCTTTGGTTATTATATACATTCAATTAATTACAAAAATGTACATATGTTACATGACCAATATGTAATGAGGAGCTGTGACAGTTTGGATGTAATTGGCCCTATAAGCTCATAGGGAGTGGCACTATTAGGAGGTGTGGCCTTGGAGTTGGTATGGCCTTGTTGGAGGAAGTATGTCACTATGGAGGTGGGATTTGAGGTCTCGTATATGCTCAAGCTACACCCAGTTCACTTTCTGTTGCCTGCTGATCAAGATGTAGGACTCTTAGCTCCAGCACCATGTCTGCCTGTACACCTCCATATTCCACCATGATGATAATGGACTAAACCCCTGAAACTGTAAGTCACCCAATGAAATGTTTTCCTTTATAAGAGTTGCTGTGGTCATGCAATAGAAACCCTAACAAAGACAGGAGCCAGGCTTTATGCTCATGTATTCTGGTTCTGAAATACTTGCTTTAGTCTCTGGTATTTGCCATAGTTCATGCTTCTATGTAAACTTGCTCTAATGTATGCACTGTATCCATATGTCAAATCCATCCTATTCTTTTTTGTTTGGTTGGTTTTTGTGGGAACTTGCAAACAATTTTATTAGTGTTTAAAGGGAAAACCCCAGGGTCCAAGTTGTTAAATCCTTCCCACTACCCAGAGGAGGGAGAGAGAGAAGGGGAAAGGAAAAAGTTACGCTTTCTGAATTAGATATAGAAGACCTACATTATTCTAAGCTAATGGTTCTCAGCCTGTGGGTCACAACCACCAAAAGGCCATTGGAAAACACAGATATTTACATTAAGATTTATAACAGTAGCAAAATTATAGTTGTAAAGTAGCAACAAAAGTAATTTTATGGTTGGGGATCACCATAGCATGAAGCATTGTGTTAAAGGATCACAGCATTAGGATGGTTGAGAACCACTTAGACTTAGCAATTCACTGATATGTCTGAGCCACCTTGTCTTGCCTTCCTGTCTCCCTTGTCATCCCCCTTCCTCAGGAAAAGATCTGCTCCCAGAAGCATATACTTCAAATACAAAACAGCTAACCTTAGCTCACATCTCCAACCACTTCCCTTAGGAGATTGTCATATTTCACTCCAGCACATTACACAGCAGCCATTATTACCCTGTGGCCAAACACCAGCAGCACAAGTGGTTTCTGTGCAATGAGGTCAGTTAAATGATTTAAACTAGGCCATCTCCTCCTGCAGAAACACATCTATGACCCCAGCTCTTCATCTACCCCTGACTACTAACTGAACACAGTGCACATCCTTGTGCAGCTCCCATGCCCCAGCACGCCCACTCCTGAACTGTGAGTGATGAACTACTTTTTCATTGGCAACATCTCTTGATCTGTTGGCATTACTACACACCTCAAGTTTTTCATTAACACACATTTTTTAAATGCCATTGTGCTCAGGAAGCAAGTTCCTGTAATCAATACTACTCAATTCAACCTATTCCTTAAGGCTTTCTGCTCCTGCCCATTGTTGAATGGACTTTCAAAGGGTAGCCCTGGAACATTTCCCTAAAGGGATCATGTGATCTTTGTCACCATCCTGTAATGGTGTTGCCTTCTCACAGGACCAGGTGGGGTACCTGTCCTTAAGCAGAGTACTGCCAAGAACATAGATACACACAATATGCAATAATGAAAAGGATGCATGTTTTTACCAAGAAATGAAATTTTATCACTTAAAAATTATTTTCTGATTATATTTTTATAAGAAATTTTGCTTTCTTAATAATTATGCACATGAGTAAAAATAAATTGAAGAAAAAGAGGAGGAGCAAAAGGAGGAAGAGGAAGAAGGAGGAGGAGGAAGAGGAGGGAGAAGGAGGAGAAGAAAAAGAAGAAGAGGAAGAAGAAGAGGAAGAGGAGAAGGAGGAGGAAGAGGAGAAGGAGGAGGAGGAGGTGGAAGAAGAGGAAGAGGTGGAAGAAGAGGAGGAGGAGGAAGAGGAGAAGGAGGAGGAAGAGGAGAAGGAGGAGGAGGAGGA